>PVIY010013942.1:32500-57754 GCA_004026745.1 Myrmecophaga tridactyla | reverse complement strand
TGATGCTGGAAAACAGTCCTCATAGCACCCCTTTGGTGCTGGAGGCAAGGCACCTCATTCTCTTCCCACAGGGACAAGAAATAGCAGAGGGGCTGACCAGGTGTCATATAATGTATATATTTATCTAACCATGTCTTAGAAATGCTTACATGTCATGACATCAGAAGGGAAAGGAATGTATTGACAAACCATTATCTGCAAGATTCCCCAGGAAGCTTGCCCTTCCAAGATGCCAAGGCAATGTTTCTGGTCTTGAGGACAGAGTTCATTAGTGGGTCACAGAGAAAAGGTACACTCAGACAGTCCCTTCCTCCATGTTGTCTAAGAACTATTCAACAAGTCCTAGGTTCCAAAGATTTTCTCCTATCATTTCTATTAAAAGCTTCAAAGAATTATGTTTTACAAGCTCATCTATGTTCAATCTTGAGTTAATTTTTTCTATATGATGTGAGGTTTAGGTTGTGTTCTTTTCTTTACTTATTGATCTATAAATATCCAATTTCTCCAGAACTACCTGTTAAGAAGACTAACCTTCTAACATTGAATTTATTTTTCATCTTTATAAATAATCAATAGGCCATGCTCCTATGCAGCAATTTCTGGTTCAATAGTCTCTTCCATTGATCATTGTATCTATCCATCTGCACATAACAAGTATTCTTCATTACTGTAGCTATATATAAATCTAACTTTGGGAAGATTGATTTCTCCAACTTTATTCTTCTTTCTCTAAATTATTTTAGCAATTCTAGTTTTTTAGCCTTCTCATAAAAGTTTTGGAATAATCTTGTCTATATCTACAAAAAAACTTTGTTGTGATTTTAATAAGATGTATGTCAAACAAGCATATTAATTTGGGAAAAATTGATGTATTTCTGGGTTGAATTTGACATTCCATGACCTCTGTATATCTCTCAATTTAAATCTTCTTTGATTTCTTTCATCAGTGTTTCATAGCTTTCAGCATGTAAGTCCTGCATATGTGTTGTTATGCTTATTCTTAAGGCTTTATATTAGTAATTATAAATCATATTATATTTTTTACTTCAATGTCCATATGCTTAATGCTAGTATACAGACATACAATTGCTGTTTGTATGTTGAAGTTGTATCTTAGAACCTTGCTGAACTCATTTATTAGTTCAAGGAAATAGTTATAGATTTTTTATTATATACACAGAAAATTGATTCATTCGTAAATATAGTTATATCTGAAACTTCCTTTCTGATCTCTATGCTTTCCTTGCATTATTACATTGGCTAAAACATTCAGTACTATCATGGAGCACAGTGGTAAAAGTAAATATTTTTTACTTGTTCAAGATTTAGGGGAAAAGCAGTCAGTTCCTCACCATTAAATATGATGTTAATTTTTCATAGATGCTGCTTATTCAGTTAAAGAACTTTGTCTTAATTGCTAGATTTCTTGAAGTTTAATCAGAAATGGTTTTTGAACACTGTCAATGACATGATCATGTGATTTTTTTCTTCTTTGGCTTGTTAATATGGTAGATTACAATATTTTGTTTATGAATAATTAGCTTTTCATTAACAGAATAAACCTCACTTGATTGTCACATATACTTCATTTTAGTATTGCTAAATTAAATTAAATTTGTCAATATTTTGTTAAAGATTTTTGCATCTGTATCCAAGAGGGATATTGATTTGCAGTTTCATATTTTGTATTTTATTTGTCCAGTTTTGTGTATGAATTGGATATTATACATTTTTTTCTATTTTCCAAAAGAGTTCATATAAAACTGGTGTTAATTATTTTTTAAATATTTGATAGGCTTATTCATGAAACCATCGGGCATGAAGATTCTTTTTTTGTAGGGGGGAGGTTTAAGTTTCGAATTCAGTTTCCCCAATAATTTTTGCGTTATTGAAGTCATCTATTTCATACTGGTTAAGTTGCAGTGTTCTGATTTTCAAGCAATAGTCCATTTCATCTAAATTTTCAGATTTATGGAGTAATTTGTTTGTAGTGTTCCTTTATTATCCTTTTGATGTCTGCCTGGACAGCGTTGATAGCTTTTTTCTTTCTTAATATCAGTAATTTGTTTCTTCTCTGTTTTCTGGTCAGTCTTTCCAGAGGTTTGCCTATTTTACTTATCTTTTTGAAAGACCAAATTTCATTTCACTGATTTTTCTCACTTGTTTTTTGGTTTTACGTTTCATTTTAAAATTTTTATTATTTCCTTCCTGCTGCTTGCTTTGTGTTCACTTTGACCTTCTTTTCTACTTACTATAATAGGAACTGATATTATTGATTTGAGGCTTTTCCACTTTTCTAATGTAAGCATTTAGTGCTATTAATTCCCTTGCTTTAATTTTGTTCCACAAATTTTCATATTTTCTCATTTTAATTAAGTACATGTAAAACATTTATGTGTGTTGATATTTCTCCTTTGACAGTAGATTAATAGTTTTACTAAGTTTTAAAATGTTTTCAGTCTTTCTGTTATCTTTATATTGTTGATTTCTAGTCTGATTCCATTGTGGCTAGAGTAAACTCTGAGTGATTTCAATTCTTTCATATTTGATGATTTTTAAAAACTTATCTGTGGCCCATGATATTTCAATCTTGATCTATATTCAATGATCGCTTGAAAAATGTGCCATTGTTGTGTGAAATGTTATATCATTGTTGACCAGATACCATTAATTGACAGTGAGTTCTTCTATACCACTGATTATTGTTGATTCAGTTGTTCTATCCATTGTCGAGAGTTGAGTGTTAAAGTGTTATTGTCAGTTGGCAGGCATGAAACTTTCTTTCCCTAATAAGTCTTCTCTGATACTACTATATCAGGGTGGATTTGGCACTTCATTTAAGCCTGGCAAAATTATAAGTCTACATTCTATTCTCCGCCTTTGCTTGCAGGTTAGGGTAGTGGTGGTACGAAAGATTTTTCTGTGGTGTTTCATTAGCGTAGAGAATTTACTATCCATAAGATTTTTTTTTTTTTAATTTGCATATGGGCAGGAGGCACCAGGGATCGAACTCCAGACCTCCAGCACGGCAGGTCGGAGCTCTGTCTGCTGAGCCACAGCAGCCACCCAGATTTTTGTCTTACTAGGTTGCTCTTTCCTGATTATTTGGCTAGAGAGATCTTGTTTTTGTTAGAGCTTTTTGTTTGTTTTTGCCTGATTCAGTCAACCTTTATGAGTTATGGGTATCTCCAGTAACAAAATCTGGAATATATATAAGGCAAAAAGAATACCAAGAGAACTCACCACTACTCTGTTTCTCAGGTCCTGAGGTCCCGAGCTAGACTGATTTTTTTTCTCTCCATTTTGTAGTTTTCAAATATTTGTTTCAAAAATAATATCTAGAATTTTTATTGATATTCAGAGGGAGGTATAGGACAAGTAATTCTAATTTATATTTTTAGAAACTGAAGTCTCAAAAGTATTAATTTTAATTATATTTACAAATTCATATTTTTATTTTAAAAAGCACATAAAAGAATGCAGATATGGTTATTAACATAAACAGGACCTTTATCTTGCAGGTTGTTTTAATACATGCCATCATATGAAAAACAGCAAAATTATGTGACTAGATGATAAGACGTGCTTAAGAGAAAAAAATACATTAGAAAAACTACCTCTAGACTTCATGTCAATCATGAGATTGAACAAATATGGTTATCATTCTTTCAACACAAAATACTTCTAAAATGAGAGTAAAGGAGAAAATAAAAGTCTTAACCACAAGAATGACGGGTCTAGAGAAAAGACAAAAGCAAAAATATTTACCTCAACCATGAACAGTTTGTGGCACATGATGTATTTTTGGATATGCTTGGGCAACATTTAATATGTAGTGGATGGGAAACAAGGATGTTAAACTTCTTGTCTTTTTTGGTACCAAAGCTAAAGTGTAATATACACTTGCAAAATCTCCAATTGATATCACAAACAAAGAAAGCCATCAGCTGCATCTAAACTTGAAGCATTTAGAGGAGGTTGTAAAAAAAAAATGATGTAGTAACACTCAAAGATGCCCTCCCAATTTTGCATAGATGAATGAATTCTCGTCAACACAACAGATGATTGAATGTTTAATCTCTGCATAATCCAGAACCCTGCAAGGGCCACAAGACAAAATCAAGGCAGTGATACTGTACTTCCCACAAAGGGATACACAAAAGCATTTCCCCATTTGGTTTAAAAAAACTGACAGCTAAGATATTACCCCCCACCCCTTCACCTAGAATGACTCCTAGGGGGATCTTTTCTAGAGAGGTTCCCAGAACCATACAGACCTGCCCCCTGCAGAATGTTTAGTCAAAGAGCCTGGCTAAGCCATCCTGCAAGGAAATCCACCATTTGAGAAATCCAACTCACAAACAGAACTCCTAGTCTTATCCTTGAAAATATAATAACAAGAAATCCTAAGAACAAAACTCAGAAGAAACAGAGATGATGCAAGGAAACACTATTGAAAACTCAGGGCATATGTAAAGTTAGAATAGGAAACTATTTTTTATGATACATTTCTTTAAAAAAGGTTTTTGAAGTAAAAATATGCAAAGAAACAAAATAGTAAGGCTATTAATAGTCATCTTCCTCTGAAGCTTTGATAGCATATTACAAGAAAATGCCTGTGAATCAGTAATTTACTTGAGAAGTGACCCTGAGGACAAATGAAATATGTCTCAGAACTATCTGCCGGGTGGATGAAAGGGAAAAGTACTTGTCCATCAGCTTTCATCTCTCATTATTCAAGCCTGATTCCCCTACCCCCACTTCAGGGTTGCACATGTGAGTGTTGAGTGAATTTCTGAACACACTACATTGCTCAGTACCAGCAAATTCCTCGGGAAGGAACAATAATGGTGCATGGTGCAAGGTTGGGGGAAAGCACCATCCAGCTGTACTTGCATGGAGCTGACTAAAATTTACTGAACTTTGCAGCAAATGGACAGCTAGAGCAAGACATAGAATGCAGAATTTGCATTGGTGCACAAAGATATCTGATAGAGTCCCACTCACAACACGTAGGTCCAACTGTACCCCCATTAAGGTCTTTGCTTCACAAAATCTTCAAATTGATGGCCAACAACAGCTGCTGTCAAAAAGTAATTCAAATTGCTTAGTGTAAAGAGTCATATCCCTGCTGCAGCAGCTGTTCCTTTTTCTGTACTTTATGTATATCATCTCTCTCCATCATCACCCATGCATAATAGCTGTGATCATTGCACCTATGACCACTATGTTTATGAAGCTACTATGCCAATATTGGGATAGTTGATGAAAGATGTTGGGAAGTGCAGAAATAGTTATATCCCCACTAGGTTGCACAGATTCTTCCCTTCCTCTGTGCCTTCTGTAAATGTTAACATGGGACATAAAGGTCTGCCCATAGATTTATCCACATAACTACTCCTTTGGTTTTATTTATTTGGCCTCTTTCATTTCCCTAAGCAGTTAAGAAATCCTTTACTGACATGACTCCTATAATATTTGTAGTTCTGGCTTCTTCCTTCTTAAAATGTGAAATTTTTCCCGGGGAGGATCTATGTTTACCACTGTACTTTTGACCAAACTTAAACGGAGTTATAACATAACTGTAATATATTGTAGCTACCACCTTCTGTGAATCTGCCCCAAAATTTTCTTCCTTCATCAAATCATTGCAGGAAATGTCCTATGAGGTTACAGATATAAATTGAGGTTCAATGGACGACGAAGACAATTGCTCTCTAAGTTTTTATTTTGTGGCTTGATCCAAATGGACTGTTTCTGCCTTAATTTTGATTCAGTGGATATGATAATACCCAGCTATAAACTGCAGCTGCATTTATTTAGTGACCTAATTTTCTGAGGTTATATAGTCAGTATCAACTAGAGTTCTGTAGTACACACAAAACTGTAATTCATACGATGAATAATTTGATGGTATTTGGGTCCCTTGGTACCAAAGACAGCTTATATACTATACTCAACTATTGTTGTTGCTGCTTTTTTTTCTTTTAACAAATCTGGGCTTTTCTGTTACCTGAGTGCATATTTACACTAGTAAATGGCAGTGGATCTATCATAGACTAGACTGTGGATATACTTATCACAGAAACTTAGTATCCTGAGTTACCATTGAATGTTCCCAAGGCAGTCATTTTGCTTTACCTCTTTAGCCCTATGGTCCATGCTACTGGCTCCCCACTCTCAAGCTTTCCTACCACTTAATCCCTCTCATTCCTGATGTAACATAACACCAGATCTTACCAATACTGTCAACTGTAAACAAGAATTTCCTTCAGGATAAAAGACGGTTTTACCCATAAAAACTGTGCTGAGATCTGAATCTTATAATTGGCTAAAGGCAGCAACAATATCTTATGGGGGAATTGTGGCAGCTAGTGGGACACCAGCCTCATATGAGAACTTCTAAAGGCCTATGTGAAATAGAAATCTGTTATTCTTTCCAAAAAGTGAAAGGAGTTTACTCTGCTGGATTAGAAATTCCAGAAGGATGTGGGGTGTCTACCCACATGATTCTATCCTAACAGTTATGTTTCTGGTTAGGATGTTGAAGAAATGGAAAGAACTCAAAGCCCTACTTTTATTTAAATCCATTGACGAGCACTGAGCACAAAGAATTCTAAAGTATGAAACTTCATAGAAAAGGGGACTTTTACATAAGAAGTAATGGGGGGCTTTTTAATTTGTGGGCAGTTGCTGTGGTCAAGGGAGTGGCAGGAAGGAAAACCATACAGCATGGATGGTATTTTTTGTTGTAAGAAATAGCTTTTATTAAAATAAATGCGAGGTTGATATATAAGATTTTAATTTGAAGTGATGTCAAAAGAAAACAGAAATCACCCTAATTAGTAATCATTTGCTAATTCTTTATCACAAAGCAAGTAGCATTTATTCAAGAAAAATGACTGAATCTCAGTAAAAACAACAAACTTTGGAAGTTTATACTTGCCTTATGCCATTCTCTTCTCCCCAGCTTTATTGTAGCTTTAAAATCAGCAACCTAGTACCCAGTGGAAGGGGCAGGATGGGTATGGAGCTCCGTAAAATCCCCATTCCCAAACAATTGTAACTATTTAACCCGACTAATATTTCTCTGAAAAGCTGAGTTTTCAAGATTTCTCTTTTTATGATCTGAATCAAAGTTTACAATGTTTAAATAGCCCTACCTTCACAGCGTTTTTGAGAACATATGATAGCAATTGTTTAATATCAGCAAGAGTAAAATAACTGATCACGTCCTCAATAAGACTACAGGCTGATGTCATCAAAATGATGGAAGAGTAGGTGGGCCATGGTGGCTCATGCCATGCCCGAGACCGGGCTTCGATTCCTGGTGCCTGCCCATGCAAAAAAAAAAAAAATAGCAAAACAATGGAAGAGTAAGTAAGCAGTAGATTGGCACAAAGTGTTGAAAGTGAAGACTGTCAATCAAGAATCCTACAAGCAACAGAAGTAGCTTTCTTAAGGAAGGAGAAATAAAGATATTCCTAGATAAATATAAAATTAGATAATCCACAGATTAGTTTATTAGTTAATTTTAGTAGGTGCCATGTGGATTATGACTAACGTTGCAATTTATTACAATACAGCTTGAATAATACAAAGCTTAATTTCAATAGTACACTCAAAACTTTGCTCTTATTTACTTCTCCCCCACTCTTTTCATTGTTATCATCAAACAAATTACATCTTTATATGTATATACCACCAAAACAATTTTATAATGATTGTTTTCTGCAGTTGTTCTTTTGTATCAGACTGTAGAATAAAAGTATTACAGCAAAAAGCATTAATATTGTCTAAATTGATTTGCAGTTTCAGTACAATCCTCCCACAAAACCCTGGCTGCTTTTTTATTTTGGCAAAAAAATCACCAGCTGATCTTAAAATTCCCATGGAAACCAAAAGGATTCAGAATAACCATAAACAATGTGGAAAAAGAACAGATTTGGAGACCTCACACTGACAGCCTAACTTTGTTCATATATGTAGAAAGAAAGACAATGTGGTAGCAGTACTTACACAAAGGTAGACATAAAGATCAATCGAATAATAACAAAAGTCTAGAAACAAACCCTCAAATTATGGTCAACTGGTTTCCAATAAGGCTTTCAACACAACTCAGTGAGGAAATAATAGTCTTTTCAACAAATATTGCTGTGACAACTAGATATCTAAATGCAAAAGAATGATTTTGGAAGTCTTACATTATACACAATAATTAACTCAGGATAGGTCACAGACATTAATATATTCTGAAGCTACAGTACTCTTGGGAGAAAATGCAGGAGTAAATATATGTGTCTTGCATCTGGTAAAACTTATTTGAATAGGATACCAAAAGAACAGATATGAAGGAAAAATAGATAAACTGGACTTCATCAAAATTTAAAACATTGATATCCAAATGGCATACCACCAAGAAAGATAGAAGACAGTCTACAAGAATGGGAGAAAATATGTGAAGATCATATATCTGATAAGGATTTCTATATAGAATATATAAATAACTTACAACTTAATAATTAAAGACAAATAACCCAATTAAAATGAGCAAGGAATTTGCGTAGGCATTTATCCCAACAAGATACACAAATAGCGAATAAGTACATGGATAGGTGCTTATTATCATTGGTCATTAGGGGTATTAAAACCACAATAATGTATCAGTTTACACTTCTAGGATAGCTATAATTCAGAGGACAGACAATAACAAGTATCAGTGAGAATGTGGAGAAATTGGTACCCTCATACATTGCTGATGAGGATGTAAAATTGTGCAGCCACTTTGGAAAACAGTTTGGTAAATCTTCAAAAATTAAACTTAGAGTTACCATATGATACAGCAATTCCACACTCTAACATATGTCCAGAAGAATTGAAAAATATATCCACTCAAAATATTATATGCAAATGACTATAATTATATTATCCAAGATAGTCAAATAGTAGAAACACTCAAATGTAAATCAACTGATGAATGGATTAACAGTTTTTATTGGCAATATAAAGGAATGAAATGCTAATGCATGCTGCAGCATGGATTAACTTTAAAACATCATGCTAAGTGAAGGAAGCCACATATTGATTCCATTTATATGATATGTCCAGAATAGACAAATCCATAGGGATAGAGAATAGCTTAGTTAGTGTGGCTAGTAGATGGGGAAAGTCTGTTTATATTTACAGGGTTTTTTGGGGGGTAATACGTTCAATAATTATGTATTCATGATGGTGCTATAAAGATACCGAAAAACAAAACCTCTTAAAAGAGTGAATTTTAAGGGATGTGAAGTATAACTAAGTAAAGCTGTTACCAAAATATGACGGTCCAAATATTAGCATTACCAGAGAATGAGTCTAAATTAATTATGATAAGTACATTAAAGAAAATACAGGTTGCCTCCTTTCAACTCCAACATGTAAAGAGCTTTGGATCATGTCTCACATTCTTACAACTAGACAAATATTAGCTGAAAATCAATTACTTTTCTTCTACCAATAAAGGAATTAATATTTCACCTAAACTATCATCCTGAAATATGGTGAGCCAGGGACAACCAGAAAGATACAGCTGAAATCTGCTTACCTGAATGAGAAGTCATTAATGAGTAGGAAAGCTTAAACTAAAATTCTGATGAATTTCTGGAGGATGAGTCTGGACTATGATGAGAGTGAGGAACCCTGAGAATTTCATGGGCTTTCCCTCAAAGTGAGGATCCTAAAAAGATCCTTTAGTGACCTTGTGTTTCAGTTCCTGACTACTAAAACAAATACCATACAGTGAGTTGACTTTAAAAATGGCAATTTATTGGTTCATGATTTTATGGCCAGGAGAAGTCCAAAACAAGTCATCAGCAAGGTGATGCTTTCTCTCAAGATGGTGGCTTTCTGAGGCTGGCTATAGGCATTCCTGGGTCCTTGGCTTTTCAGTCACATGGCAATGCACATGGTAGCCTCTTCTCCTTTCTCCTCTGGGTTCTGTTGAGTTCCAGCTTCTGGCTGCTCCCTATGGCTTCTTGTCAAGTTTACTTTGCTTGAAGGACTTCAGCCATTTTAGTCTTAAGGCCCACCCTCTTTTGTTTTGGCAATTTAAGTAACAGCAAGTTCACAGATCCTATATATACAAATGGGATCACATTCACAGAGCCATGGGATGGAACCCAAGCATGCCTTTTGTGGAGGATATAATTCAATCCCCAATATGCTGATAGAATTTGGGAAAAATAATTGCTGAGAAGCTTCTCCATAACAAAGAACACAGTAGAAATAGACTGGAAAATTAGTGTATTTCAGTAGAGATAGATATATAAAAAATGAGCCAAATAGAAATTGTAGAACTGAAAATTATAATACCTGAAGTAAAAATTTCACTAGGTGAGAATAACAGCATATTTTGATTCAGTAAGAAAAAAACAGTGAACTTAAAGACATGTCAATGTAAGTAATCCAAACTGAAGCATTGAGAAGAAAAGTGATTAGAAAGAAAGAAACAAACAAACACAGGCTCAATGACCTGTGAGGAAAAAATCAAGTATTTTAACATAAATCTGTAATTTGATTTCCAGAAAGAGAGAAAGAGGAGAGCAAGGGCAAGAGAAATGGGAGATCTGATTGGGATAATTTATCAAATATGGGGTCCAAGCCAATATGGGGTCCTTTATAGGAAGGAAAACCTATCTGCAAGAAATCTTGTAGATGATTGACCTCTAAAATGATCAGCTATTTTTCATTTACTTTTAGTTTGAACCCAGGGTTTGAAAAGCTTTTATATAAAGGGCCAGTTAGTAAATATTTGGGACATTGGAGGCAATACAGTCTCTATCATAACTATTCACCTCTGCCACTGGAGTGTAAACATGGCCATAGAAACACACATAACGAGCACTACTGTGATTAAGAAAACCTTATTTATAAAAACAGGCAATTGCAGTCTATAGTTTTCTCACCCTTGCTTTAACCAACCAACCTAGAGGAGAAGGATGGCTTATTTAGGAAGAAGGAACTGTGTCTATCTCAGAAGCAAACTGTGGGCATAGCAGGTGTTGAGTATTTTATGGATTTTTGAGGGTCACTGAGAAGAGCAGCTGGAGTTATACTCCCATGTGAGGTTCTAAAATATACCTGATGGTTTTTAGTGTATTTACAATTGTGATTATTTCTGGACTCTTCCTCCAAGTACCACAACTTTTTCTCTGTGAAGAGAGTAGGGGGACAAAAAGAGAGAGAGGGAGAAAGGGAGAAAAACAGTGAGACTATGGGGGAAAATTTTTTAAATATTAAAGTATTTTCCAAATTTTATGTAAAACAACAAACAGATTATGGGTAAATATATGCTAACAAACTAGACAATGTAGACAAAATGGACAACTTCCTAGAAAAGCATGAACAGGCAACACTGACTCAAGAAGAAATAGAAGACCTCAACAACAAATCACAAGTAAAGACTGCTAGAAAACAAAAGTCCAGGACCAGATGGCTTTACATGTGAATTCTACCAAACATTCAATAAATAATTAGTACCACTCCTGCTCAAACTCTTCAAAGAAAAAGTTGAAGAGGAAAGAAAGCTACCTAACTCATTCTATGACGTCAACATGACCTTAATACCAAAGCCGGACAAAGATATTACAAGAAATAAAAGTCACAGCCCAATCTCTTTAATCAATATAGATGCAAAAATCCTCAATGAAATACTTGCAAACCAAGGCCAGCAACACATTAAAAGAATTGTACCCCATGAGCAATGGGTTTTATCCCAGGTATGCAAAGGTGGTTCAACACAAGAAAATCAATTAATGTAATACACCACATCAATAAATTAAAGAAGAAAAACCACATGATCATCTTCATTGATGCATAAAAGGCATTTACAAAATTCAGCATCCTTTATTGATTAAGACTCTTCAAAGGATAGGAATAGAAGGACTCTTCCTCAACATGAGAAAGAGACTGTATGAAACACCCACCTTTAACATCATACTCAATGGGGAAAGAATGAACTTCCCCCCCTAAAATCAGGAACAAGATAAGGATGCTCACTGTCACTACTGTTATTCAAATTTGTGCTGTTATTCAAATTTGTGCTTCCTTTCCAAATCAGAAAGGAAGAAGTAAAATTTACACTGGTTGCAGATGACATGATTCTATTTGTAGAAAATCCTGAAAAATCTATCGTAAAGCTACTAGAACTAATAAATGAGCATAGCAAAGATGCAGGATACAAGACCAACACCCTAAAATCTGTTGTGTTTCTACACACCAGCAATGAGCAATCTTAGGAGAAAATTGAGAAAAAACTTACATTTGCAATAGCAACCAAAAGAATCAAATATTTAAGAATAAATTTAATCAAGGATGTAAAAGATCTAAACACAGAAAACTATGACATATTGCTAAAAAAATCAAGGAAGACCTAAATAAATGGAAGGACATACTGTGTTCATGGATTGGAAGATAAATATGCTAAGAAATAAATTCTACCCAAATTGATATATCGATTCAATGAAATACCAATTAAAATCCCCATAGCTTACTTTGCAAGAATAGAAAAACAATAATAAAATTTGTTTGGAAGGGTAGGGTGCCCTGAATATTAATAATATCTTGAGAAAGGAAAATGAAGTGGAAGGTCTCATACTACCTGACTTTAAAGCATATTACGAAGCCACTGTGGTCAAAACAGCATGGTACTGGCACAAACATAGGTATACTGACCAGTGGAATTGGATTGAGTGTCCAGAAGTAGACCCTCTCATCTATGGACAATTTATTTTTGATAAGGTGGTCAAATCGACTCAACTGGGACAGAGCAACCTCTTCAGCAAATGATGCTTGGAGAATTGGATAGCCATATCCAAAAGAATGAAAGAGGATCTGTATCTCATACCTTATACAAAAAGTAACTCAAAATGTATCAAAGACCTAAGCAACTGAGCCAGGACCATAAAATTTTAGAAGAAAGTGTAAGGAAATATCTTATAGATCTTGTGATAGTAGGTTGTTTACTAGACCTTGCATCCAATGCATGAGCAATGAAAGATGAAATAGATAAATGGGATCCCATCAAAACTAAACACTGTTGCACTTCAAAGAATTTTTCTCAGGAGATTAAAATGGCAGGAGACAATATTTGGAAACCAAATATCACATAAAGGTTTAACATCCAGAATATATATAGACATTGCACAACTCAAAAACAAAAAGACAAGCAACACAGTGTTTAAAACTGGGCAAAAGAAATGGACAGATACTTTACCGAGAGGAAATACAAATGGCTCAAAACATATGAAAAGATGTTCAGATTCACTAGCTATTAGGAAAAGGCAAATCAAAACCACAATGAGATATCACCTCACACCTAAAAAAATGGACATTATCCAAAACAAAAACAAAAACAAAAACAAACAGAAAACTAAAACATTTATTCACTTTTGGTGGGAATGTAGAATGTTACAATTGTTCTGCAGGACAGTTTGATGGTTACTCAGGAAGCTAAGTATAGAACTGTGGCATGATATAGCAGTCCCATTTCTAGGTATATACTCAGAGGGACTTCAAGGAGGGACACAAATGAACATTTGTACACTGATGTTTATGGCAGCATTAATCATGATTGCCAAGAGATGGTAACAGTCCAAATGCCCTTGAATGGGCCAGTGGATAAATAAACTGTGGTATACACATATGATGAAATTTTAAGCAGCTACAAGATGGAATAAATTCATAATGCATGCAACAATGTGGATAAACTTTGAGGACATCAAGTTGAGTAAAATTAGCCAGAAACAAAAGAACAAACAGTGTATGGTCTCACTAATATGAACTAATTATAATAGCAAACTCTGAAAGTTAAATTTAAGAACACATTCCTTGGATGCTGAAAAAAACTGAATGTTCAACCAGATTGATTGTCAAGATACAAACCGTAATGAACAGAGCTCTGAGTGTAGTTGAAAGAGGAAGGCCAGGGACATATATGGCACCAGAAGAAAACATAGAGGATAAAAACTGGGACTTGCAGAATTTAGTGATACCTAGAGTGAACAATGATGGTAATTAAATGTACAAATATAAGAAAGTTTTATCATGAGGGAGAACAAATGTCACTATAGCAAGGTGTTGAAAATGGGATGGTATATGAAAACAAATACGAGCAATGCAAACTAGGGTCTATGATTAACGGTAACATTGTAATATTCTTCCATTAATTGTAACAAAGGCAATATATCAAAGGTAAATGTCAGTCGGAGGGGGATAAAAAGGAGGTGTGTGGGATTTGTTGTTGCTGTTGTTGTTTCTCCTTTTTATTTTTCTGTTCTTTATTTGTTTCCTTTTCTTTCTTTGCAGAAGAAATGGAGATGTTCTCATATAGATTGTGGTGGTGAATGCATGGCTGTGTGATTATGCCAGGAGCAATTAATTGTTCATTTAGGATAAATCATATGAATAAAATTGTTTAAAAAAGAAACAGGAGGATATGGGTGCTGGAAAAGATGTGCACAAAGAGATGTACCTAATCGCATTTGGTGCAGAAGTGGAGCAGCGTAGGCCCTTTCGGAGGGCAATGCTGTGGTTCCACAGGAGATTAAGTAAAGTGTTGCCATATGATCCAGCAACCTCATTATTTGGTATATAATTGGGAGAACTGAAAGTAAGAATAGAAATTCACACACAGGTATTTATAGCAACATTATTCGTAATTTGCAATGTATCAAGGTGACCTAAGGGTACATCAATAGATGGATGGAAGGGCGAACTGTGGTATATCCATACAAAGGAATATTGAGCACTTGCAAGAAGGAATGAAGTTGTGAAGCTTGCAACTAGGGGAATGAATCTTGAGGACATTATGTTGAGTTTTTAAATAGGCCAGAAGCAAAGGACAAATATTGTAAAGCCTCACCCGTATAAATTAACTTTAATGAGCAAATGCTGAGAATTGCATTCAACAGCATAGGTTATCAGGAGATAGAACATGGGCAGAGATTGGACAATTAATGATTAATGCGTAAGGAGTATAGAATGTTTAATAAGGCTTTTGTAAAGGTTCCTAGAAAAATAAGTTCTTACTGTAGTAACATCTATTCCTGATTTTAATTCTTATCTCTAAATTCTGAGTGATGCTGAGCTCTTTGTGGATAACCTGGTAGTTCCCTGAAACAGAGCATCTGTGTGAAAACTGAGATTCAGAGTTGGAGCTCGGGAGCTCTGAAAGTGAACTTTGCTCTGTACAGTAGCTGTTCAAGAAGCTGGAAAAGAGACCAGACTTCAATTAGATATATGAACAAAATGGTCTTGGTTAGGATTAAGGTAAAGAAGAATACAGGGTAAAGGATACTATAGAATTATTTTAAAACTTCAACATCCATATGATACCAAAGAGAAAGAAGTTTATTTGGTACAAAAGTTATATTTTCTATAGCACACTAGCTAATTTAACCTGCCTGGGCAGTTAATTTAAACAACATAATTGCATGGAGCATAGACTAGGGAGTGAGATCGTGTTATTCTGTATAGGTATATGTAATACCCCAGTATACCCCAGAGTACTTTGGGCAGAAAATAAAAAGTATTTGCAACCCCCCCTTAAGGGACTGGGGAAAACTGTGGAAATTTTAAACTTCTCCACCTGGGGAATTCCTGATATTCTCATAAACATTAGGACTCCCAATTTAAAGTCAAGCTCTCAATCTTGGGGCTTGCCCTTATAAAATACTGCAAAGGAGAATCTACACCTACTTATAATTATGCCTAAGTGTCCTCCCCAGAGAATCTCTTTTGTTTTCCAGATGTGGCCTTTCTCTCTGAGCCAGATATGCAAATAAACTCACTGACCTCCCTGCTATTTGGGACATAAGTCCCAGAGGTTTAAGTCTCCCAGGCAACAGGGACATGACTTAGAGTGGTGTAAATCTTCTTAGCAATGTGGGCCATGACTCCCATGGATGAGCCTGGCCCTGGAAATGTGGGACATGACTCCCAGGGATGAGCCTGGCCTTGGCATCATGGGATTCAGAATGCCTTCTTGATCAAAATGAGGAATGGAAATGGAACAAAAGAAAGTTTCAGTGGCTAAGTGACTTCAAACATAATGAAGAAATCATTCTTGAGGTTATTCTTATGCATTACATATAGATATTCCTTTTTAATTTTTAGTGTATTAGAATAGGGAAATTTCTGAAACTGTTGACCTGTAATCCAGTAGACTTTTTTCTTGATAATGATTGTATAACTATATTGCTTTTATCATATGACCAAGTGATTCTGAAAACCTTGTTAGTGACACTCCTTTTATCCAGTGTATGGGAAGATAAGTTATAAAATAAAGATAAAAACAATATATAATATGGGGGGATAAGGGTGTTGGATGGTTTGGATGTTCTTTTTAATTTTAATTTTATTTTATTTGGAACAATAAATATGTTCTAAA
The DNA here is from genome assembly GCA_004026745.1 of Myrmecophaga tridactyla. NCBI lineage: Eukaryota > Metazoa > Chordata > Mammalia > Pilosa > Myrmecophagidae > Myrmecophaga > Myrmecophaga tridactyla. The sequence goes on along the minus strand of PVIY010013942.1, from coordinate 41,325 downwards.
ATTGATCATGGTGATGAATGCTTACAACTATATGATGATACTGTGAGCCATTGATTCTTTACTTTGGATGGATTATATGGTGTGTGGATATACCTCAATAAAATTGCATTAAAAGTAAAATTAAAAACCTATGAAGTGGTAAAATATTTGTCAACAATAGCACAAAATGCAAATGGCAGACACAGAATATGTATCTTATGCTCATGTAAAGTGATAACAATATTATTTTATGATAGGTTGCTACATTCTGTAATTACTAGGGCAACCATTGAAAAATCAGTCACAGTATAGCTCAAATGTCAACAGAGGAGGTAGGATGGAATACCAAATAATGCTCATTATACTGAAAAAGTATGAAAAGGAAATAATAACTAAAAATTAAAATGGCAAGTGGGATATAAACAGCATGATAGGAAATGAAAATTAAATATCAAAAACTATACAAAATGTAAATGTACTGAACTTTGCAATTAAAAGGCAGAAGTTTATTGCCCAACTAGGGAGAAAAGTATGACCCAAGTATATGTTGTTTACAAAACTATACTTTAAATATAATTGCTTAACAGTTTGAAAGCAAAGTAAGGGGATGTAAATGTTATACAATCTTTTAAGCATATGAATATCATTTTTTTAAATATTAGACAAGATAAATTTCAGGAAAAAGTATTATTAAAGATAAAATAATTATTTCATAATTAAAAGCAGCAATAAATCAAGAAAATAATTTTTTAAATCCTGTATGTGTGTGCCTAATAAGAAAACTTCAAAATAAATAAATACAATTGCCAAACATAAAGGGACAAAAATACAAAGGCACAATTATATTCAAATCTTTTAGCATTAAAACTCCTCCCTCTTATAATTTATTGAACATTTATTGAACATTCAAAGATATACAGAACTGGAGCAGCATCTTGACCTAATTGACACTTATAGGAAACTATACCCAGCATCTGCAGAATGCATTCTTTTCAAATGCCCATGAAACATTCACAAGATATTTAACATGTTGTACCATAAGAGAAGTCTCAATAAATTCAAATGACTGAAATAAATAAAAATTCCCCATCTTAAATCTCCAGGAACCATGCTATTCCTACCAGAATCCTATGCTTTCAGTATTCCTCATAATTATATTACCCACATTTTGTCCTACATTTTAGAACATTTTATCAACATTAATGTATGTAGTATGCATCACTTGTGCACCACTACACATATGTTAATATGTTGAGAGTTTAGTTCATTTATTTTGATGGACTCATTTTATTGATATTGGACTTAAACAATTATTTCCTGATTCTAATTTTCAGTCTATTGTGCCCTGTGACTTCAATAGACGATACAGTCACTAAATACTAACCAAAACACTCCAGCTTCTACTTTGTTTCTTGAGATGATAGTTTTCTTATTTGAGATTTTCATTTGCTTATATTAAGGCTCCTAAGCAAACAAAAGCCAGCCAACCATGCAATTTAATAATTACCATTGCACTTATAGAACTCATTCAAGTGACAATGCTATTACATAATTCAATGCTTAACAATTCACCTTCATTTCATCAGTTATACACAAGTGAATATTTTAACAAATATGATGCTATTTCATGAGAGGAGCTTTCACCACCCAACTTACTACAAGCACTATGGACCTCACTGCTGTCTCAGCAATGTGAGTGACAGAGCTCCATACTCTACCCTAATGGCCTACATTTTGTATGCACACCTGGGTGTCATGTCATAGCCCAGAAACCCTCCAAAACAGAGCCTTAAACAAAGGTTTATATAAAAAGTAATTTATTGGAGAATTAATATCATGGAGCAGAGGAGGAAATGAGGGAAAAACAATACACATATGCATTAAAAAATTGGCAATAGTTATGGATGACATGACCTAAATTGCTGGAATTTTCTGATGGCTTTTATGAAAGGGTGTCAGAATTGGCTTCCAGGGGGTGTAAAAGGTGGAAACCTTATCTCTCAATTCCTGTACCTCAAACACAACTTTAATAAAACATTAATATGTATTTGGTTTTGCATGAGTGAGTCCTGAAATGGTTTCTACAGGTATACTATGCCATAATATAAAAAGAGCCCCATGGCAGGGAGTAAGAATGGCAAGGCACTGCCTGGTTATATCTGTTTAAAACAGTTAGAAGACTGCTCTGAATGTGTCACAGCAGAGGGGCATGAGAAGCATAGAGGAGATGTAGTAGTGCTCAGTGATGCATACTACATACATTAATGTTGATAAAATGTAGGACAAAATGACAAAAATACCTGTAAAAGGGATTCCAACACCCAAATAATTATAATTCCAAAAAAAAGTTTGAGCTGAGAGGAGGAATTAATAAAACTAAAAAGTTAAAATTTACAGTGCTTCCTTCTGAATTCTTTTTTGTTCTTTTACTAGCTTAGTATGTTGAGAGTTTAGTTCATTTATTTTGATGGACTCTTTTTATTGATAGTGGATTTAAAACTATGACATTTTATATATTTTTTACAATGAAGTATGCCCTTTTAAATAATTTCCTTAGACTTTTACCTTTTATATTACCTATAAATACTCTATAATCTTATTCTACTTTCCTTTCTGCATCTCCCATTCCATTTTTAAAATTCATTCTTTCTACTTTGTTAGAAACTATCATGTTTCTAACATGATATGTACTATACTTCCATCCATATGCCTGCTTTGTTTTGTAGTTTGGGTTCTGTAAATAAATATATTAAATGCTCAGCATATTTTCTTTTGTTAAAATTTCCCCAGTTATCCTTTGGTTGCATGAAATTCATCCTTTTGTCTATGCTACAAATAGGGTTTGTGCATGCAGTGTTCCCTAGGTTTTTGCTATTTGAAAAAATGAATGATTCTAGGGATGGCATAAGAAAGACATAAAATGAGCCTGAACATCTTGACCCACACCAAGATAGTTGTCAAAGATAGGATAGAATCATATTAGAAGAACAAAGAAGCTAGATTTAAAGGGTAACTATTGGCCTAGTTTATGAAAATTTGAAAATCAAGATCAATGTTGTCAGCAGGTGATCTTGTCCCAGAGATTCTGCAGAAAAGGACAATTCTCACTTATTCAGAACTCAGGAGGAAAGTAGAGTCTGGGGAAGGATCTCACAAATACCAAATCAAAGAAAGAGATAAATATTAGGGAGAAAACTTCCATTCCAGTTTTGCTGGTCCTCTCCTGCCCCCCTCACTCAGTCCCATGCAGCTTGGCAAGTGCCCAGAGGCAGCAGCTGAGGATCCCTCCTAGCTCCCACTGGAAACACAGATGATAAAATCTCTCACAGCAGTGGGAAAGATCCACATCCCAGGAATGCAAACTCACAAGGACTCACAGCAAGACTCAATCCACTGGGGAAGGCAGAATACAAAGGGACTGCAAGAGAAAGCTTCAAACAGAAGATTAGGGATGGAACCATAAAATCTTCCCCCAAAACAGCAAGTAGCCAGGCAGAAGTTTCCAAGTCAAATGTTTAGGAAATTGGGTGATAGAGGAGGACATTTAAAGTCCCTAGCCAGTGAGGGATGAAGAATCTGAGTAAATGTGTACAGATTGTAATTCCAGCCATGGCTCTTGGTACCCATCCCTCATCCTTCATGGAAACTGCAGTGGGCAGCCCAAACTTTGCTTGCGAGTATAGCTGTAGACTGTGGTGGCTGGGAGAATCCTCTGCCACAAATACAAAGGGAGACACAGCACCTCAGTGAGACTCACTTTGGCCGATGAAGTGAGGGCACAGGAACCCCACAGTTCATCCCTGCCCAGTCAGATGCTACAGAGCTCCAGGAGGTAAGCAGCTTCTGAGAATGATTAAGTAACTTAAAAACACCATCTACTGGCAAGATAGACAGTGCAGGGCAAAACTGTAGGGCTTTCAGAGCCTCTCCAGACTCTATCCCAGGCACATTGGAACAAGCCTACCCCCATGCATGGGTATCCAGTCCTGTTTTGGCTGAGAAATACTGAACCCAATTGTTAAAGCAATGTCAGAATAAAAACCCAGACAACAAATAAGTCCTAGACAAGAGAGAGAAATTAACCTTAAGAATAGACCTATCAAGATTATAAAATGACCAAATATCAGCAAAAAATCACAAGGCACACTAAAAAATCAAGAAGAAATGGCCCAGTCAAGGAAATACATCAAAAAGTCAGAGGAGTCTCAGAATTTGAAATGAGTAAGCAAAGAATTCAAGCAAATCTCCCGAGTCAATTCAAAGAAATGAAGAAAATGTATATAAATAGATAAAGAATATTGAGAAGATATTACAAGAGCATAAAGAACTTGAAAGAATACATAGAAAAATAGCAGACATTATGGAAGTAAAAGACAGTATAGCTGAAATTGAAAATATACTGGAGACACACAACAGCAAATCTGAAGAGGCAGAAGAAGAATCAGAGAGCTAGAAAACAGAGCATCTGATTTTGAACAGACAAAAGAACAAATGAAGGAAGAAAGGAAAAATTTGAGTGGGTCTCAGGTAAATGAATGACAACACAAAGTACACACCTTATGCATCTTGGGTGTTGCAGGAGGAGAAGTGAAGGGAAAAGGACCAGAAAGAATATTAGAAAACATAATGGCTGATAATTTTCCAACCCTTATAAATGAGATAAATATGCAAATCCAAGAAGATCAATATACTCCAAATGCAATAAATCTGAATAGGCCCACTCCAAGGCACATAGTAATCAGATTGCTGAAGAAAAGGAGAAAATTCTGAAAACACCAAGAGAAAAGCGATTCACTACATAAAAAAGAAGCCAAATTAGACTAAGTGCTGATTTCTTTTTAGACGTTATGGAGGCAAGAAGGCAGAGGTACAATATATTTAAGATACTGAAAGAGATAAACAGCCAGTCAAAAATTCTCTGTCCAGCAAAGCTGTCCTTCTAAAATCAAGAGGAGTTTAAAATATTCACAGGTAAACAGAAGCTGAGAAAATTCCTTAACAAGAGAACAGATCTATGAGAATTATTAAAGGGAGTCCTACTTGATGAAAAGAAAAAAAAAGAGAGAGAGAGGTCTGGAGGGTGATACAGAATTGAAGAGTAGTAGTAAGGGTAACTTAAAGAATAAAAAGAGAGAGAGAAAAAATAGGTCTTAAAATAAAAACCAAAAGATAAGATGGTTAAAGTAAGAACTGCCTTTACAGTAATAACTTTGAATTTTAATGGATTAAACTCCCCAATCAAAAGACACAGATAAACATTTCCAATGTAATTGGAAAATTTACAGAAGAAAAGAATAGATATTTTTCCAAAGAGGAAATACAAATGGCTAAAAAAGGCATGAAAAGATCTTAGCTTCATTAGCTATTGAGGAAATGCAAATTAAACCTGCAATGAAATATCATCTAACAGTTCTTAGAATGGTCGTCACTAAACAAACAGGCAACTACAAATATTGGAGAGGATGTGGAGTAATTAGAACACTTATTCACTGCTGGTGGGAATGTGAGATGTTACAGCTGCTGAGGAAGATGGTTTGGCAGTTTCTCAGTCAACTAAGTAAAGAGTTACCTTATGACCTGGCAATCCTACTTCTCAGGATATACCCAGAAGGTCTGAAATAGGGATGCAAATAGACAACTTCACATCAACATTCATAGTGGAATTATTTACAATAGCCAAAAGATGGAAACTTCCCATCAACAAATGAGTGCAGAAACAAAATGTGGTATATACCTACTATGGAATATTAATAAATTGTAAGAAGGAATGAAGTCCCAAAGCACATGACAACATGGATGATTATCATTTTCTGAAATCTTATCATTCTTCCTTATTTGTCTCTTGGCTGATATACTTTTGGGTGTAATTGCTTAACAATTGGAAAATAAAATTTGGATAAGCATAGCTAAACTGTCCATTTAAAGTTGAGATTGAAATGATGACACACAAACAGATTAATAAATTGAAAACAGTAAAAGGGGTCTTGAATTTTTAAAGTTAAAACTAAACATGAGAACTTAATGAGGCAAAAAATGTTACTGAATCTCATATCAAAGGGAAATCTCTTCCCTGTAGTAGTACTTAGGATACTAGTTTTAGAGATAATCAGACTTGAGTTTTCTTTTTTGCTCTGTGCTTTACACCTGAGTATTTTTGAGCCAAAACTTAACGTCTCTACATTGCTTCTCTAATATGTGGGTAATTTTTCCAGGCTGGAATACTACATAAAAGATGCTATTATTCTTTTTTTCTAAGTGTCATGCTCGGGGCACATGATAGGCCACTGTTTATTTGGATCACCTGAGTCAAAGTGTTTCTGATTTCTCCACTGTATAGTTCCCCTTTTTCTCCTTGCAAATAATTAGCAAACTGTTGGCATAAACTTTTCAGTTATACAAATATTCTGCTCATCGTCACATTTCTTACAACTAGATATAGTATCCACTGTTACTCTTCTGCAATTACCATGAACATGGCAGGAAGGTGATTGACTCAACACCTCTCCATTTTCACTCACATTCTAATGTAAAAAAGAGGCCTCTGATATATATATCTGTCATTGTATTAGCATAATGGAATTATTATTTCCTATTTTTATTCAATAGGTTATGTTCCACTTTTGAATACATTGATTCTTTTAATGCAATTATATTGAGATCTATTTACACATCATACAAACCACCCAAAGTATACAATCACTGGTTCATAGCATTACCATGTAGCTGTGCATATATCCCCAAGATGAATTTTTAAAACTTTTCAGTACTCCAAAAAAGAAATTAAAAGAAAAGAAAACCCAATCCTTCCATACTCTTTATCCCTCCCAGTATTGACCTATAGTAGTGATGTGGTATATTTGTTACTGTTGATGAAAGAATATTAAAATATTACTGTTAATTATATTCCATAGTTTGTAGTAGATACATTTTCCCATGTACCCCTCTATTATAAACTCCTTGTAACGGTGTCATATATTTGTTCTAGTTCATGGAATAACTTTTTTGTATCTGTACAGTTTATCACAGATATTATCTGCCAGAGGACTCATTGTGTTATATATTCCCTTGTTTTAACTTCCAACTTTCCTTATGGGGACATACATGCCTTTAAACTTCCCCTTTCCACCACATTCACGCACCATTCAGCACTGTTAATTTCTCACAATGACGGCCTCCCATCATCTCTGTCCATTTCCAAATGTTAAATTCTAACTAGTTAACTTTCTGTACATATTAAGAAACTCCTCCTCATTCTTTAGCTTTATTCTATTCCCTGGGCAACCTGTATTCTATATGTTATGTCTATGCATCTACATATTATAATTAGTTCATAATAGTGAGATCATCCAATATTTGTCCTTTTTTGTATAACTTATTTCACTTAACATGTCCTCAAGTTTCATCCATGTTGTCATGTGCTTCGGGACTTCATTCCTTCTTACAATTTATTAATATTCCATAGTAGGTATATACCACATTTTGTTTCTGCACTCATTTGTTGATGGGAAGTTTCCATCTTTTGGCTATTGTAAATAATTCCACTATGAATGTTGATGTGAAGTTGTCTATTTGCATCCCTATTTCAGACCTTCTGGGTATATCCTGAGAAGTAGGATTGCCAGGTCATAAGGTAACTCTTTACTTAGTTGACTGAGAAACTGCCAAACCATCTTCCTCAGCAGCTGTAACATCTCACATTCCCACCAGCAGTGATCTCCCCTTGAAGATTCAGCTTTACAAAAGAATAATTCTGATTCTTCAGAAATCTGGAGGAAGATATAGACTGAAGAAGGACCCTACAAATTCTGAATTGAAAAAATAGAAGAATTTCAGGTAGGAAATTTCCATCCCAGACCAACTGTTTTAAACTGAACAGTCAGTTCAAAAGAGCATATCAGTAGTAGGAAAATAGGCCATCGTTACAGATGTCACTTCTCCAAATCTTAACTGCCATTCTATTGCACAATATTCTCATAAATAGGAGAGTATTTAAATTTGAGAAAAATCTGTCCTGAGGAAGAAAGTTTAGGTGAAACTGTCTAATAGTTTTGTAATTGATAATAAAAAGAAATAATATGGGTACTGGGAGTGAAGGTATTCATTTACATTCAATAAACATTTCATCAGCCCCTATTATGTATCAGAAATTATGTAGGGTCTGAAATTACAAAGATTAAAAAATAATTCACAATACATGCCTTCAAAAAGTGGTTTAGGATCCAAATATCCTCCTCGTGTTTGTGTCTGTACATCTGTGTGATTTCGTGTAGGTGTGTGAGAATGTGACTTTGCATTTGCAAAAAATTCGCAATTGAAGATAGTAGATTCTAAAATTTATCAGTGAATTTTAGAACTACTAACAAAATTTTCTCATTTAAAATTGTATATTACGGGGTGATATAATCAACATAGTGATGTAAACAGCTACTGAAAATTTCCCCTTGAAGATTCAGCTTTACAAAAGAATAATTCTGATTCTTCAGAAATCTGGAGGAAGATATAGACTGAAGAAGGGCCCTACAAATTCTGAATTGAAAAAATAGAAGAATTTCAGGTAGGAAATTTCCATCCCAGACCAACTGTTCTTCAACCTTCCCCTTCACTCTGTCCCACAGGACAGAGCAGGCAGAGAAACAGCATCAGGGACCCTTCCCAACAGGGACACAGAATAGTTTTCTCTCACAGCTGTGGGATAGACACTCAACTTTTGGAGGTCCAGGGAACAGAGGAGAGCATTTTAAGGCCCAGCTCAGTCTAGAGACAGAGAGTCTGAGAAAATGAGAGCAGAAGCTGTATTTCCAGCCCTGGGTTCTAAAGTTCTCCTCCCATCCCTTTGGAAAATGGCA
>PVIY010013942.1:0-27500 GCA_004026745.1 Myrmecophaga tridactyla | reverse complement strand
TATATAAGTGTTTAATATCCAGAATATATAAAGAGATCCTACAACCGAACAATAAAAGAAAAACAAACCACTTTTTAAAATGGACAAAAGACAGGGACACTTTTCCAAAGAGGAAATACAAATGGCTCAAAAACATATGCAAAGATGCTCAACTTCACTGGCTATTAGGGAAATGCAAATCAAAACCATAATGAGATATCATATCACATCCACTTGAAGGCACCATTTTCAAAAAAACAGAAAATGAAAAGTGCTGGAAAGGATGTGGAGAAAAAGGCACACTTTCCCATTGTCAGTGGGAATATAGAATGGTGCAACCACCCTGGAAGGTAGTTTGGCAGTTTCTCAGAAAGCAAGTATAGAATTTCCATATTAATCAGAAATTGTATTACTAGGTATTTTTGGAGGAAATGAAAGCAAGGACAAAAACAGACATTTGCATGCCAATATTTTTAGCAGCATTATTCACGATTACCAAGAGATGGAAATAACCCAAATGTCCATCAATGGATGAATGGCTAAACAAACTATGATATATACATATGAAAGAATATCACACAGTTCTGAGACAGAACAAAGTCATGAAGCATGTAACAATGTGGATGAACCTTAAGGACATTATGCTGAGTGGAATTTGCCAGAAACAAAAGGACAAATACTATCCTAACAGTATTTCTTAACTGAGCTAACATTAATGAGTGAAGTTTGAGAGATAAAGTTAAGAACACAGGTTACCAGGAGATAGAAAGGGTAGAGATTGGGCATTTGATGCTGAAGGAGTACAAAATGTTCGACAGAACTGATTGTAAAAGATCCAGAAATGGATAGCACAATACTATCTGATGGTAGCACAATATTGTAAGTACGCTGAATGAAGTTGAGTGTGAAAAAGGTTGAGAGAGGAGGGCTGGGGGCATGTTTGACATCATATGGAAATATAGAGGATGACAATGGGGACACTATAATTTAGCAATGCCTAGAGTGAACAATGATGGTGATTAAAAGTAAAAATAAAAGAATATTTTTGCATGAGGGAAAACAAATGTCAGCATTACAAGGCATTGAAAATGGGATGGTGTTCTAGTTTGCCAGATGTTCGTATATTTACTAGAAATGGAAAAGCTTTTAAAAAAGAGAATTTAATAAGTTGCTAGTTTTTAGTTTTAAGGCCATGGAAATGTCCAAATTAAGGCAACAACACGAGTTTACCTTAATTCAAAAAGGCTGATGGGGTTCAGGGTTTCTCTCTCAACTGGAAAGGCACATGGCAAACAGGGCAACGTCTACTAGGTTTCTCTCCAGGCTTCTTGTTTCATGAAGCTCTCCCAGAGGCATATTCCTTCTTCATCTCCAAAGGCCTCTGGTTGCATGGGCTTTGTCTCTCCTCATTCTCATGACTCTACTCTATTGTTTTCCCATTGTTCTCAAGCTTTCTCCAAAATCTCTTTTAAAGGATTCTAGTAAACTAATCAAGACCAACCTGGAATAGGTGGAGTCAAATCTTCCTCTAATGAAAGGTTAATAACCACAAGTGGGTGGGTCACATCTCCATGGAGATAACCTAATGAAGTTTCCAACCTACATTATTGAATAGGGATTAGATATAGATTGTGATGGTGAAGACATGGCTATAATCATACAATCATTTAATATGATTATACAGGGAACCATTGATTTCTTTCTTTCTTTTTTTTTTTTTTTAATTTGCACATGGGCAAGAGGCACCAGGGATCGAACTCCAGACCTCCAGCACGGCAGGTCGGAGCTCTGCCTGCTGAGCCATGGCAGCCACCCCCATTGATTTCTTTTTACTTAGGTTGGATTGGATAATGTGTGAATGAAACTGTTTACAAATTAGCAGAAGGATACAAGTGTTGGAGAAAATATATAGAGAGATGTATCTATGCACTGTTGGTAGGGAAGTAGAGTAGAGCAGCCCCTCTGGAGGGCAGTGTTGTGGCTCCATAGGAGGCTAGGGGTGGGTTTGTCATATTATCATGCATATTATCATAGTTAGGTATGTATTTGGAGGAACTGAGAGCAAAAACACAAACGGACATTTACACATTGGTGTTTATGGTGGGTGTGCTGGTTTGAAAAGATGTATGGACCTTAGAAAAGCCATGTTTTAATCAAAATCCCAATTTGTAAAATGGCAGAATAATCCCTGTTCAATACTGTATGTTTGAAACTGTAATCAGATCATCTCCCTGGAGATGTGATTTAATCAGGAGTGGTTGTTAAACTGGATTAGGTGATGACATGTCTCCTCCCATTTGGGTGGGTCTTGATAGTTTCTGGAGTCCTATAAAAGAGGAAACACTTTGGAGAATAGGAGATTCAGAGAGAGCAGAGAATGCTGCAGCACCATGAAGCAGAGAATCCACTAGCCAGCGCTTTGGAGATGAAAAAGGAAAATGCCTCCCGGGGAGCTTCATGAAACAGGAAGGCAAGAGAGAAAGCAGGCAGATGACACCGTGCTCGCCATGTGCACTTCCAGCTAAGAGAGAAACCGAGACTGTGTTCACTATTTGCCTTCTCACTTGAGAGAGAAACCCTGAACTTCATCGGCCTTCTTGAACCAAGGATGCCTATGACTGGACATTTCTAAAGACTTGTTTTAATTGGGACATTTTCTTGGCCTTAGAACTGTAAACTAGCAACTTATTAAACTCCCCCTTTAAAAAGTCATTCCATTCTGGTATATTGCATTCTGGCAGCTAGCAAACTAGAACAGTGGGAGTGTTCATGATTTTCAATGAATGGAGGTGACCTAAGGGTAAATCAATTGAAGAATGGAATGGGGAACTGTGGTGTATACCTACAATGAATTATTGAGTAACTGCAAGAAGGAATGATGACATGAGGCATGTAACGAAGTAGATGAAACTTGAGGACAGTCTGATGAATGAAATAAGCCAGAAATGAAAAGATAAATATTATTACTCCTCACTAATGTGGAATAACTAAAATGTACAAACCCTGAGAATTGCATTCAAGAACATAAATTATTAGATGAAGGCCTATTTTAAAGGTTCCTAGATTGTATATTCTTACAGCAATCACATCTGTTTAGGAATTATAGCTGTTATTTCTAAAATCTGAGATGCTGAGCTCTTTGTGTGCTACCTGGTCATTCTCTGGAACTTTGGGTATCTGTGTGACACCTGAGATTTAGAGCTAGAGTTCTGCAGCTATGAAAGTCAGCATTACCCCATGCTACAACTGTTAAAAAAAAAAAAAAACTGAAACAAAAGTCTTCAGAGTTAAATTAGAGATACACATGAAGCAGATCTGGGTAGGACTAAGGAAAAGCTGACTAAAGGGTTAAGGATGATATTGGGTGTATTTTGAAACTTCAATTTCTGTGTGAGAACAAAGGAAAACATGTTTATTTGGTGTAAAATTTATATTTTCTCACTATCTAATCTAACTTGTATGGCCAGTTTATCTGAACACTATAATTACATGGAACCTTGAATAGGAAGTGAGATCTTATTGGTTTGTACAGGTTGGTGGGATGCACTGATACATCCCAGAATAATATGGGAAGAAAACTAAAAAGTATTTGCAAAGTCCCCTTGAGGAACTGGATAAAAAGGTGGAAATATTAAACTTCCCCACTTGGGGAAGACCTAATATTCTCACAATCATTGGAGACTGCCAATTTGATGGACCAGGTCCTCAATCTTCAGGCTTCCCTTTATGAATCTTATTCCTGCAAAGGAGAAGCTAAGCCCACTTATGATTATGACTAAGAGTCACCCCCAGAGAACCTCTTTTGTTGCTCAGATGTGGCCTCTCTCTCTAAGCCAATTCCACAGGTAAACTCATGCCCTCCCCACTGTGTGGAACGATTTACAGGGTAAATACTGTAAATATTTATGGGGTAAATACAGGGTAAAAAGCCCTGAAAGTGTAGGACATGACTGCAGATGATGAGTCTGGCCCTGGCATTATGTGAGTGAAAAAGCCTTCTTGACCAAAAGGGGGAGAGAAATGAAACAAAATAAACTTTCAGTAGCTAAGAAATGTTAAATAGAGCTGAGAGGCCATTCTGGAGGTTAACCTATGCAGTACACAGATACACCTTTTCAGGTTTTGGTGTACTGATATAGCTAGAGGGAAATACCTGAAACTGCTGAAGTGTAATCCGATAGCTTTGATTTTTGAAGATGACTGAATTACTTAAGGTGTGTCTGTGTGACTGCGAAGACCTTGTGACTGACACTCACTTTATCCAATGTACGGGCAGATGAGTAAGAAAAAAGGGGGAGGGTGGTATGGGAAGTCTTGGGCATTGTTTTTCACTTTTATTTTTATTCTTATTTTTATGTTTTTGAGGAATAAAAATTTTCAAAATCGATTGTGATGATGAATGCATAGCTATATGAGAATGCTGTGAACCACTGAATGTACAATTGGGATGATTATGTGGTATGTGAATATATAATCTATCTGAATAAAATTGTATTTTAAAAAAAAGAGTGAAAGCAAGACAATATAGCTCATTTGTGGTTTTTAAAAAATATAAAGCTGGAATTTATTCCTGTTGGTTTTTGGAAGAATGTGCAGGAAATTGTCAATTGTGATTATCTCCGGAGATTTGAGGTGGGTATAGAAAGTGAGCTATATTGATTATCTTAGGCATGGGTACTTTTCATCATAAAGATCAATGTGTAAAATATATTTATATTGACCAATGTATTTCAAATTAGTTAATTCTGCAGATTTATATTCATATATTTCTGCAGATTCTATTCTGTGGAATAAAACAGATAACTTCATAAGATCATAGAATTAAAGGTTAGAAAAATTAGAATCAAGAAATAACTACTTGACAATTTCCTGAATTCCATCTAATCTGTTCAAGGTATGGGATCAAAAGATCAAATATATAAAGAAATTTATTAAAATAAAGCATCGTTTTTCATCTTCTGTTAAATTACCTCTTTTCATAAAGCATCTATTTTCAGAATAGGCTTTGGAAATAATGTATTATAATGGCCTGCTTGTTTGATTTCACCATTTCCATTTTAATTTATCACACCTAAAAACAATTTTTCATTATCTTCTACAATTTCTCTATTTTCAGCAACAGAAAACTTTTTCGTCAATTATCTACCAACAGCTGAAGTACAAAGAAAGGTATGACAGAAGAATAAAACACATTCTTTACCTTAGGAATCTTATTATCAAGTTTTGGAGATAACAAATGACAGATATTGGTGGATGGTTTGAGTTTCATGTCTCTTCAGCAAGATTTGATTCTCATGTACAAATTGTACAATTTTAAATGGGAATTTTCATATACAAATAGCATGCAAAATTCATGCAAAAATCAATGGAAGTATGGGTTTTCAGATATTTTCTAATATACTATTCATTCTTTCTTTTCACTCTATTTCCTTCCTGCAGCACAACTAAACTCCTTACTTTTTTTCAAACCAACTGTGTTCTTTTTATTTATCCAACACTTCTTGGACATTTGATTTCCATGTGTAAGCTGAAATTCTGCCATACTTTCAAAAGATATCCTTTAATCATTTGTTCAATATGTATTATTAGAAAAGGCTGTGTGTAAAATGGATGAAGTATAGAGAACTGCTGAAGAAGCGCTCAGCCTCTTATTGTTTGAAGTCATCCAGCTTTGACGCTAACCTTACATATTCAAGTCAACCAAAACATCTTGCAAACAACACCTATCCTAAAAGGGCAGTTGAGTGACATTTATTTCTTGATAATGTCCCTTTGGAATGGACATCCTTTTTCCCATCTTCTCACAGTATTCCATGAGGGCTCTGCTAAATAAAATTTCTTAAATTTCCGGTGAGTTTTGATCATTGCAATGATGTTCAGTATATTAGACACTGCTAGACCCCTGCTGGCAGGCGAGTTTATTTTTCTGCCTCTGAAATCATTATATAGCACTGTAATGTGCATATTTATATGTTCCTTCTTAGCAGAGTAGAGCATATTTAAATCTAGCAGATATGCGTTACTCATCTTTGCACATCAATTGCCTAATATAGTAACCGGCTCAACAGACATTCAATAAAATATATTTATGAATAAGTTAATAACAATTCATTAGTACTGTTAAATGAATATAATTTAGCTTTGGTTTAATTACTGTAACTTTAATCACCATTGTAAATTGCCTTATGAATAAAATAAATACCATTAATATTGTATTAATAATTTGTCATTAATGGGTCACTTTTATGTCAATTTTACAAAGTCATTACTATTATGGGTACAAAAATTATTTTCCACAATATTCACTATGATTGCTTGATTCACTTAGACTCAGAAGTGTTTTTTAAATTATCCTATTTTTTCATACTCAACTCTAAATCTTAGATTGATTTCAAAACCTGTCTCTATTTAAAGATTCAGCAGATCTCCTCACTTCCATAAAACTTTCTTTTTTATTCAGTTCATTTTAATCTTGTCCTTCTCTATATCTACATAATCAATATTCCTATAATAGCATGTATCAATGATGTTGTGCTGGTTATAATCAAAATACACAGGAAATTCTGAGCTATGTGATGGTATATCTTGGATCATATAATTCCTTTGGTGCTCAGTGTTTTATATCATTCAAAATATTTTGCATTTAATATATCTTAGTCCTTAGCAAATTATCAAAATAATCATTAAGCATGTTATTTGAATGATACAATAATAACCTCTTTTTACATGGCTTGAAAAAAGTGCTTTGCATGATTATAGTTTATAAATGGATAATATAAAATATTATGATTTTTAATATGAATGGATTCCTTATTATAATGGAGTAGAATTCTTTTATTTTTTTTCTAGGAAATAAATTTGTGAATTTTTTTGTGGTTTTTATTTCATAACTCCTAAGATAGTCCCTACAGGGCTCACTTAAAATTTGAATGAAAATCACATCAGATGCTTTATCTTCTAAACCACCCTTGGTGAAGGAAATCTTTACATGTTAATTACTTTATCTATGAAAAAGGCATCTTATATAAAGATTCTATGGCCCCCAATTGCAGGTTTAAGGAAGACTTTTGTAGAATTATTAAAAAGTTAATACAGCTCCTTCCTCCACTAATGTTTTTATAGACAACAATTAAAATTATTATTTAGAAAAAGATGAAAATCAGAAGACAGTCTTTTGCTCTTTTTCCACAAACAACAAAGCCCATACTGATTCTTGAATGATCATTGTAAAAGAGATATAGAAAACTCTCACTCCATAGGTTTAAGACCCAAATTTTCTATTATTTATTTATTTAATCATATTGAGAATGGAGATTTGTAGTACAATACGATTAGTAAATATTGAATATAATTAAAGAACAGATAATGCAAGGCTTTCACATAAACATCAATGACTTTTAAGAGAAAGCCCATCCTAACTTAAGTTTTCTATTTACAAAATGTGACTAATTAGTCTTTTAAGTGGCACACTAAGAATAGTGTGAGAAGTTGTATATTGAGAAATTTTCTATGCTCTGAAACACTGATGAATTCCATACAATAGCTTATGTCATTTTACTAGCTTTTAATAGTTTCCTGTTTTTTAAATTATTCCTCGGTAGTTCTTACTTCAGCCGTATTATCAAGATATTGCAGAATTTTCTAAGTTCACAGATACCCTCCCTCCCTCCCTTCCTTCCTTCCTCCCTCCCTTTCTTCCTTTCTTTCTTCCTCCCTCTCTCCCTCCCCCCCACCTTCCTTTCCTCCTCACTTCCAGTATTTCAAAGAACATTTAGCACCTGACTACTAATCAGTGCTAAGCACTATTGATAAAATAATGAACAATACAGTTACCATCTCTGTTCTCATCTAGCTTATATTCTAGTGAGTAAACAGAAAAAAAAAGTGAAGTAAAAATCTCAGAGGAGGATAAATGTTGTTAAAGAAACTTATGAAGAAATGCAAAACAACTGAGGGAGGGGTGGAATTTCCTTATAATATGTGGTTAAAAAAAGTCTCAGTGAAATTTAAGGTGAGGAATGGCAGGATGTATGATTGTAAGTTTTGATGAAGGTTGTTGTCAAGACAAAAGTAAAAATATATGAAAATGGAATGAGAAAGAGAAGAGCTTGGGATTGTTGAGGCATTAAAAGAGACAATGGGTTATAAGTTTTCTCAGCAAAAGGAAAATATAGGAGACGATATTGAAGGAAAAGGCAGGAGTGGGAATTTGGATTTTATTCTGTGCAGAGAAGGGAAAGATTTAAGCATTTTCAGCAAGGATATGATAAGACACACTATAGGTTTTATGAAAACTATGCATAATACTAGCTCAATCTGAGTTTTTCTTATGTCAAATTAAGTAGGATGCAATATTTTTGTACCAATCTCAACAGGATATGAACTACTGATAATCAACAACTGAATTAGAGTATTAGATATTTTTAATATTTATTTAAGAACACGAACTTTCACTGAAAAAAGAATAACTAATTGCAGATTTTTAACATGTACTGTAGCTTGTACTACAAATTAGCCTGTGGTACAAATGTAGGATATACACATCTCACCCCTTTGGTGTCTCTTAGCTGCAGTTCTTTTGCTGAGATAATGTTCTCTCCGGCTGCTGATTTAAGGTCTCCTTCTCAACCTGGGTGAATGTGATTTATATTCCTTTTGGGTTCTCAGTAACGCTCCAAGTAGCCCTCTTAGACATGATTCAATATAATTATAACCCAGTTTTTTCCACGCATGACCCCCCTCTGTGCCGTGACATATTTATAAAAACAAACTTTGGGAACATAGACTAAACCCAACACTATCAAACTTTTCTGATCAGGGCATCAGAGAGCAAATCAGTCACTAATGCCTATCTATAAATCTTAAACATGAATCACACAACAACGCAGAGTAGTTTCCTTAAAGCCCATCTCACTGATACTGAGATGACTAGCAAAGCAAATCTTATAGTTTCCAAAGGTGGTTGATGGAAGCCAAACATTGCACTTCAGTAACGTACCTCTATTCTCCAGCATACCCACTGCTCAGTGCTTTGCCACTCTAAACTATTTGAGGTTAGAGCATTGGTTAAGCACAGAAAACTGGTTCTTCAAGGTGGTCATGTATCTCACATGGGAATTATGTAGATATTTTAAAGATCTCAGGTTTCTCTCTCTCTCTCTCTCTCTCTCTCTCTCTCTCTCTCTCTCTCTCACCCCCTCCCTCTCTCTCTTACTCTCCCTCTCTCTCTTTCTCTTTCTCTTTTTCCTCTCTTTCTCTCTATATGTATTCCATATATTTCAATCTCTATGATTAGGATTATGAAAACAATATTTTCTTGAGCTATAAGGCCCTGAAAAAAATTAAAAATTTTCCATGAAGAGTATTTTTACAAATACATGCTAGTTCATTGAATACATATATTAAAACTTCATTTCTTACATGTTAACATTTTAATTATACTCATCTACTCATATCTGGACTAATTAGCAAGCTGGTGAGTCCATGTTCTATTTATTTAAGAGGTTTTCTTACATCAGATTGTAAAAGTCTGTGCCACAGTGGTGCACTGGTGGCTCAGTGGCAGAATTCTGGCTTGCTGTGCCAGAGACCTGGGTTGGGTTTCTGGAGCCTGCCCATGTAAAAAAAAAAAAAAAAAAAAGTCTATGCCAAAGTAAGATAACTAGGTGTAGACAGGCTTCTAAAGTGAATTTTAAGATGTGATAAATTAGAAATGGTTATTAAGTCCAAAAGCATTAAAAAGTAGTCATTTTGGTAAAGTTAGACATTAAAGAACTTAACAGCAGACTTGCAGCAAAACAAAGGACTCCAATGTTTGTCAAGCTGACACCTATTCCTCTTTAGCACTCAACTCCCCTCTAAAGTCTTTTCTGAAGTCTTGATGCCATATTGGTAGCTCTTCTTACATAATTCCAACCTGGCCATACATATCTGACAGCAAGCGTCAAACTCCATAATAATTGCTTGTCACTCTTTGGACAGCTTTGGCTGTATTTTTGAAATGTTCTGTATTATGTTCTTTAAAAACATCAAATGAATAAAAGTTACAAGTAAATTCCTAATATTCCTTGTTCCAATGTTAAAGTGACAAATCTCCAGTTCTGATTCACAGATTATAGAAAAGAAGATGCTAAAAGAAATATTTACTAAAATTTTTATATCACATTTGTGACCTGTATAGGTTACATTGTCTTTCAAGAAATTGTCCTAGAATTCTCTTCTTCTTTCCTAGTAATAAATACTTATTTAATATAAATAAATCTAAAATTTAGCATAATAACCTGAAATGAAAATATACTCCAAATTATATAACTTTTTCAGGGTAGTATATTTAAATGAATGGTGGCATTTACTCCTCTTTGTTTCAAAAGAATTTATGGCTGTAATTTTCAAAATATTAAATATGGAAAAACAAATGTACACATTTGCAAGGTTAGATTTCTTTGTAAATTCAGTGGGATCAATCTGTGTCAACATTTTCTGTACAGCGGACTTACCCAGCTATCTGGCACATTTTTATATGTTCATATTGATGTAAATGTAATTATGAAATGCTTAAGAAAATATGCAAAGTGCATTTGATAGACACCTATGTAAGCAATATCGAGATTTAACTCATATTCAAAATTGCCCATACTTGTCTAATCTTTTACTTAAATCTAATATTTATTCTTATCCAAATAATCCCTGCACTTTGTTTAAAGATAATGATTCCTATAAAGTTTCAACAAAGAAAAGTTATTCAAATGTTTTCCTGACCCTCACATCTCTTTTTCTAATTATGCTCCCCCAAATAAATCACTTAAATGCTTTCAATTCTTTGTGATGTTTTCTCCATATTTCTAAAACCATGTTTTTAACATATCTGAATGTTAACTTTAGACATTATGTATTGTGGATTTAATATTCATACACAACCCTTTCTTAAGCAACTTTCCATCATCCGTAATCTATCTAATATTAGACATTGTATAATAATGTTTCTGCTTTCTTATGCAAACTTTTCCTTTCCCCATTCCAAAACAAACATAATGCACTTCTAGTTAATTATATAATGTTATTTAATTAGCAGGATATTCAGTGTTTACATTATTTTGAGACAATTCTATTTCAGTTTGTCTATAGCATACCGTAATTATTATTTATTGTACATCATTTTACTTTCCCTGAAGTTAATAATCATACTTTTTGCTAAGTACCTATTTAAGTAACATTATTTTTCCTCAAACTGTCTTATAAAAATGTAAATTAATTTTCAATATTGTCAAATAAAGCAGAGAATCTACCACTCCCTTTATCCCCATTGAGGAAATTGTGCCTAGAATAGTCTGTCCTTGTGAGACTATTTTCATCATTGTTCTGAAAATTACCTTTACCTTCATTCTGTTCTAGAATCCTTACTTTTTTGAATGCCAGGTGTTCTTTTTCTGGGTTTTCTCCCACATATTGATGGACATGCCCTTTGTTAGAGATATGATTAGGAAAGAAAGAGACATAAATACTGTGAGAACTTATAAACCTGAAACATTTTTATTCTAATTTTATATTTGTGTAATGATTTTCTAGATTGTAATCAATTTTCCTTCAGAATTTTAAAAACATTTCTCTATTGTCATCTATATTCCAGCGTGAATTTTGAGAAGTATATTTTACTGATAGTAAAATAAAAATCTGATTATTGAACAACTCCTTCAATCCTATATACCTAAAAATTTGAAAGAAAGTACATTGTTTGTAAAGGCAAAAGTAATAACACAGGCATGAGATGTGGTAAACCATATCAATATTTAGATATTTGCTATCAAAACTTTCTGGTTCCCTGTATTTGTTTTATATGATAGTTAAATGATTTCATGTTATACCAAAGGGTCTCAATGTTACTTTTAAAGAAAATGAGTTATATCAAAATTTTAGTGAGCATAACTCTTATTATTATCTAAAATCTGCATTTCACTAATTGATAATTCTGGAAACACCATATAATGTGATTTTTAAAAAATTAATCTTTGTGGGTTCGATTCCTGGAAACTGCTCATGCCAAATATAAAACAAAGCAAAACAAAACCTTGCTTTGACATGCTGGAGACCTGGGTTCAATTCCTGGAGATTGTCCATACCAAAAAAATAAATAAATAAAATAATCTTTAGGCTTAAAATTTTCTTTACATTACTGTAGCTGTACTTTATGCTATTTGTTATTTAGCTTTTACTAAGCTGGGGTAATAGGATTTGGAGTTATTCAATATTTACCTATATTTATTTAAATGTTTTCAAGTGATTCAGCTTTCATAGTAAGATGCTTGCGATAGAGAATAAATATTTATGAAGATGGAAAGTTAAAGGAGAATTTCAAATAATCTCCCAAAGCCACATTTGTCTCTAGTTTGCCTTATTTTTGTCGCCCACTATTGTATACGAGATCCTCCGAGATGCTGCACCTTTTATGCCTGTGTAGTGACCTCTCGGAAAGAGACTTACCTTTTTTTCTTCAGTCAAATCGTGCTGACAAGGGGAATCACAAGCCCCTTGTGGGTACGATATATATTTTTTTTAATTTGCATATGGGTAGGAGGCACCAGGGATCGAACTCCAGACCTCCAGCACAGCAGGTCGGAGCTCTGCCTGCTGAGCCACGGCAGCCGCCCTGTGGGTACGATTTTAAGTGTACTTGTTACAAGAATCAGGACGTGATAAACAGTACAGATTGATAAGTCTGGGGAAAGAATGTAGCTTTAATTCACAGTTTTTTATGACAATATTTATCATTGTACATCCGAATTAGGAAAAATAAGTGAAAGTGTATTAATAAGCTCTCATAAAAACCAGGAACAACAACTGTGGAAGGTTTCAAACAACCTGCATAAATGCAAACCTTTTTCTTACACTCATATTATTTGTGGTTATGATCTTGGTCTGTGTTTTAATTAGTTTCTTTCTGGTGCCATCGTCCATAGATTCATTATTAATGAGACGCAAGATACTCTGCTCAACAGACATCCATATATGGTGCTTAAAACTACTGTCCACTAAAATAATCTGGGACTCCTTAATTTCTAATTCAGTAGAGGAGAATTCAAGATGCTCCTGAGATATGTCGTTGTTGCAGGAAACCAAGAATTCACTGAGAAGAAGCAGGGGGGGTTCGTTAAAAACAACTTGATCATCATGGACAGAGTGCCAATATAATCTAATAATGACTTTTGAGCATCAAAAAGAAAATAGTGTTGACAGTTGAGTCAGTATAAAACCACAAACCTGTGATGCTTTAAGGAACACGAGTATAAATCATGCTAGAAGCTATCTGATGGGTCTAATTCTTGAAGACCACATAGGGAGGCAAATAATTCAATTGGTAAGGACAGCAATATGTTTAAAGCTGTATAACTGATACAGTATCTTCTTCATTTGGAGAAATCCAAATAGGTGTTATCCTGAAATGATCATGTTTTTACTGTTTTTACTTCCTAAATTACATGAAGTGATACATTTTTGATACTAAAGCTAGGCTTCCTGAGTAAATTCATGGAAATATCGATTCTCAGTTCAGGGTATGATTCTATAGGACAATTCCAGCAGGTTTAAGTCTATTTTACATAACTTCTGAGAAACTAGCTTTGAACTCAACACTCTCATAGTTTACACTCAGGAAAGTGCTGGGCTTGTTTTTTACCTGCTTCTAAATTTTCAAGGTTTGTTTCGGGATGGAGAGGGAGAAAGGTGGGGAGGCAGGGAGGTGTGGATGAAAAGGTAAGAATTTAGAAATACTCCATCACATTACCAAAGGCCAGACCCTCAAGTTACATATCGCTATTTAAATTAAAATTAATTACAATTACATTAAATTAAAATTTCATTTTCTCCAGTTGCATTTTTTAAACTTTTTAATTGTATATTATAACATATATGCAAAGCAAAAAAAAAAAAAAAAAAAAAAAAAAAGCAATGATTTTCAGAGCTCTCTTCAGTGAGTAGTTACAGGACAGATCCCAGAGTTTGTCATGGGCTACCATACCATCCTCTCAGATTTTTCCTTCTAGCTGCTCCAGAATATAGGAGGCTAGAAGGAATAACTATTTTTTTATCAACACAATTGACTTTTTTTCTTTTATGTGATAAATAACATTAATACCAAAAAAGCAATAAATTTCAGAGCACAGCACAACAATTAGTTGTAGAACGGATTTCAGAGTTGGGTATGGGTTACAATTCCACAGTTTTGGGTTTTTACTTTTAACTGCTCTAAGCTACTGGAGTCTAAAAAACCATCAATCCTATGATTCAGCAATAATATTCGCTTGTTAAACCCTATCTTCCCTGCACAACTCCATCGTTACCTTTGCTCTTTCTATCCCACTCTTTAGGGGTGTCTGGGCTATGACCATTTTAACTTTTTCATGTTGGAAGGGGCTGTCAATAATATGGGGTAGGCAGAGTAATTTGGACAATGAATAAAGAACTATTTGCAGGATCCCCTTGGGGGAATGGGGACATAGGGGGAAATATTCAACTTCCCCAATTGGAGAATTTCTGATACTCTCAAAAGCAGCGGGAACAACAAAATCAACAGGCCGAGTCCCCCATCTTGGGGTTTGCGCCTATGAAACTTATTCCTGCAAAGGATAAGCTACGCCTTCTTAAAATTAGGCCTAAGAATCACCCCCAGGGAACTTCTTTCGTTACTTGGATGTGGCCTCTCTCTCTGAGCCAACATGGTAGTTGAACTCATTGCCCCACCCCTAAGTGGGGCAGGACTCCCAGGGGTGTAAACCTCCCTGGCAATGTGGAATAGAAATCTCAGGAGGAGCTGGGACCTGGCACCAAGGGATTGAGAAAACCTCTTGGCTAAAAGGGGGAAGACAGAAATGAGACAAAATAAAATATCGATGGCTGAGAGATTTCAAATAGAGTTGATAGGTTTTCCTGGAGATTATTCTTGCACATTATATAGACATCCCTTTTCAGTTTATGGTGTATTTAAGTGGCTAAAGGGAAGCACCTGAAACTATAGAACTGTGTTCCAGTAGCCTTGCTTTTTGAAGATGATTGTATAATGATATAGCTTTTACAGTGTGACTGTGTGATTGTGAAAACCTTGTGTCTGATGCTCCTTTTATCTAGGGTATGGAAAGACAAGTAAAAATATGAAAAAAAATAATAGGGAGAACAAAGGTTAAAATTGAGCAGATTGAAATACTAGTGGTCAATGAGAAGAAGGGGTAAGAGTTATGGTATGTATGAGGTTTTCCTTTTCTTTTTTATTTCATTTGCTGGAGTGATGGAAATGTTAAAAAAAATGAACATGGTGATGAATGCACAACTATGTGATGATATTGTGAATCACTGATTGTACATTATGTATGGAATATTTGTACATCAAGAATATTTGTATGTTTGTATGTTAAGTTTTTACAATAAAAATATTTTAAAAAATATATATGAGGTAGGGAGATAGAACTAGCTGATGTTCTGGAGAGGCTGGCCTAGGTTTTGGGGCTTATCTTGTCCAGGGACCCAGCTGGAGGGTGTAGGTTCCTGTAAAGTTACCTTAGTGCATGAAACTTTTGTGGAATCTTATATATTGCCCTAGGTGTTCTTTAGGATTGGCTGGAATGGTTTTGGTTGGGGTTTGGTAGCAATGTCTAACTGAAGAGCAACCTCCAGAGTAGCCTCTCCACTTTATTTGAACTCTCTCAGTCACTGATACTTTATTAAGTATACTTCTTTTCCCCCTTTTGGTCAGGATGGAATTGTTGATCCCACAGTGCCAGGGAAACCTTCACCCCTGGATGTCGTGCCCCACACAGTGGGGAGGGCAACGACTTCACTCACAGAGTTGGGCTTAGAGAGAGTTAGGCCACATTTCTCAGTGGCATTTTAGGTGTTCAAAAGCCACTTGTGACTAGTGGCTACCATGCCACAGGAAGAGAGCAAATATAGAACATTTCTATCATCTCAGAAAGTTCTGTAAGACAATGCTCTAGAGCATCAAGAGTGGGAAACTGGAAGTATCTCAGGTCAGTGCCTGAAATCCTGGATTGTTTATGGAGTAGATCTCTTTATCCAAGTTAGACTTCCTGGATAACTTCTTGATCTTATGAGAAAGAAAAATAAACATCTAACTTATTTCAGTCACTTGTCACAACAGGTTAGCCTGCCTCTTTCTCTCGCTCTCTCTCTTTCTCTCTCTGTCTCTCTCTCCCTCTATCAAGAAACAATGAGAGAAAGCAAAATTCCAGTCTTCAGAAATACGAATATTCAACTTCACTCAATATTTCCCACTCGTCTTTAATATAATGAATCATTTGGAAGTTTTATGAGAGGTCTTAATTCCCTATGACCTCACAGATATTTGGCATTGATAGTGAAGATATGCTTTTTCCAGATCTCTCATTTTTCCATGTGAAAGGATTTCAGTTACATGAGCTATTTTTTTCTTTTTTTTCATTTTGGGAATCTGTAAGTCTTGGAGAAGGCCCTGAGTACGCTCACCTCAGATCTTTTTTCTCCTCTTTTCAGATCTGTGCTCATGCAGAGAGAGAGGATAAAGTCCAGTCTTCTCTCAAAGCTATGTGAAAGGCTAGGGGTACAGGTTCTGCCCTGTGGATCTGGTCTGTCTTTGATCACTGCAACTTGCTAGTAGGCAGGCAAAGTTATCCAATATAGAGTGGCTTAATAAGTCTATTTAGGTGCATACCCAAGCCATGACTTTCATTTAAGCTTTGTAGCAATCATTAAGCTGGAATTTTGAAATCTATCATTTGGTTTCCTATTCAGGTTTCAGGTAATAAAGAAAGGATTTTTCTTTTAATTGAACTTCTAAAATTTTAACCGGCATAAGACTTTTAATATATTATGGATTGCTGCGATTTTAAATTGCATCTGTAATTATTGGTAACATTTAGTACACCTTTACGTTTATTGGACATTTGTATATTTTTTCCTAATGACCTGTTCAGATCTTTTGCCAAGAGAGAACTAAATTTGCAGATACAGATATCACACATGTTTTAAGGAATTTTATTTTTCATATTATGTTCAAAACTAAGATATATCCTGGTTAAGTTGTTGAATTTTAAAAACAAAGACACTTCCTTATTTTATTTTTTTTGTTTGCTTTGTTTTTTGGTTTATTTTTTACCAATTCAAATAGACTAAGAAAATCATCTACGAAAGAAAAATAAATGATCTGGTCCCAAATTATTTCAGTATGATATTCAATACCAGAAAATAATGTTTATGAAGTTTAGGAAGGAAGAAATGATACCCAAAGATATTATATCCACCTAAGATGATATTAATACACAACTACAATGAGAGAAATTCTCAAATTTGAAGGAATTTTAATATACAATACCTGTACTACAGCTGAAAAATTAAGATCTGAATCACAATAAAGATTTAAGTATAGTAAAGCCACAGTGCAATTATTAGTTTTTGGCAGAGACTTCATTTGAATGAAAGAATATTAAACAATTACAGAATAGCCAGTATAATAAATATTATGATCACAGGATAACCAATATAATAATAATAAAACTAGTTAACAATTTCATAGTACAGATTTGTGAGGCAGATATACATTATTATTCCCATTCAGTGGATGAAGAAACTAAGGCATAGAAAAGTTAAATGGCTTGCTGAAGGTTACACAGCTGTGAGTGGCAAAGCTGTAATTTTATTCAGGCAGTCAGACTCTATACTCTATGCTATTAATTACTGTGCTATATCGAACAGAAAGTTAAAGTTATAACTGTTCTATATAGCAAAGTTCTATACCTTTTTCTTTCTTTTTCTTTATATTGTTGTAATTAACTTTGATAAGTTTGTGCCATTTCTTAAAATAAATATTGAATTTTTGTAAATTAAACTTATAACTGGCTGTATATATCCATATCTTCTGTCCTATATACATCATTGATATCTCTACCTAACATGCATTTGTATAAAATCTTATATTCATTGCTTGTTGATTCCACATTTATTGGCCTATGGGCGCTACATCTATAGTATTAGCAGTTGAATTATTGTTTACGACATTTATATTCTTCATTGTTTTTGCATGAATTTTGTTACCCCAACTAGTTTTCACATTCCCTAAGACTGAACTAATTGCCTGAATAAATTATAGGACTTGTGAGAACTTAAAAATAATTTCCCAATGATCATCAATGCTGCCAATCAAGGAGAAATTTACTAATAAATAGGTTATCTTAACAGTAAAAAAATGTAAAAAATAGTGAATTTTGAAGATGTCTCAATCTTGTCAGTCTTGTCAGCTCCCAAATGGTAGTCAAAGCTTTTGATAGAATTATTTAAATATTTTTATTAAAATCATAAACACCTGTAAGCAGAATATAAAAGCTGTCTTCTTCAAATTAATTGTTTGTTAAGCACTTATAAAGTGCCAAATACTGTGTCAAGTGATATATGTATATATATATATATATATATAAATAAAATCACTCAGTTTAATTCCTCGTTGCAGTTATATTAAGTAATCATAATAGTGTCATTGAGGAAACCTAAGACACACCTAATAAGTGATTTGCCTATATTTATACAGTTAGTAAATGGGCAGGTGATATTGCAACCCAGGTCTCATTCCAGAGAGTATGCTTTTAAATAATACATTATATTGTTTCATAAACTTATGATATTTACACATGTTTTGGCATTACATAAACATTAATGAAAGAGAGCCATTGACAGCTTTTAATCCCTGAACAAATGTTTGGAGCTCCCAGAGTGTTCTCAGTTATGTTGACTGTATGCTTGTGGATATGGCAAAGAAGAATGGGGATTTTAAAGTGTTTTCTGTTATAATTATAGAAAATGATAAATGGTTTTTTGTATATGAGTTGATAGCTGCTCATGAAAGTAATGATAAAAATAGAAATTTTGGTCTTGCAAACAACAGAAGATTCACAGAAGAGTTTTATGAAACAGGGTAAACACTATATTTTGAAAATAAAAACAATTCTCTTTCTTTAACTTCTGTATTTGCCGGTTTTTCTTTTTTGTTTTTTGTTTGCTTTTGTGTTTATTTATTTATTTATTTTTGTATCTGGCGATAGACTGATAAAGGAGGCAGAGGGGGTGGAAGGCAGATCACATGAAAAGTGATATCACCCACAAATTCCATAGTGATCAAAGCTGAATTTTATAACTTATCTACTGTCATTTTGTGACATAACTGACAGTTTTAACTAGGATGGCAAGACTAACTTTTAGGCAATAATGGGATAAAAAAGCAGTATATTACAGTGGTTACCCCTTATGCCTTAGGTAGCACGATGAAGTTAAGGCTGAAAAGTACTTTTATCACCCAAGAATTAAATGAAAACTTTTTATAAATTAATTTGATAACATCTACTTGGTATTATGGAGTCAAATTTTTAATAAACATATAGGAATTAGTCAGCCGTATGCTATTCCGAATTCACATGGATAGAAAAATGCCTTTTACGGTCGTCTTTACAAAATCAGTAATTTATGTTGGAAATTATTTCCTATTTCGTACCATAGAGAGCTTCTATTCATATAACATGAGTCAACCAGCAATGTTGTGTAGAAAACATGTTTAAATATATTTGCTGATTAAATGGACATTTGGCAAAATATGCTTTATTTTTTAAATACTTTTCTCAGTGTCTAATTTTTGCAATGAAAGTTAAACAGAAAGTTGAGCTCTATCATTAAGCTCATAGAGCAGTTTCTGAAAAATTGCCAACTTAATTTGAATTCTGTGCATTTCAAAATGTCTACTTGTAGAGTGTTATCTAATTAAGGAGGTATATTAAATTGCAGACATTAGTGTAGTACTGTCTGTTACTAATTCAACTTTTATGGTAGCTATCAGAAAATTTTATCTCTAACAGGTTGCATATATAAATTACTGATAAATGAAAATTAACTTAAGTACTGCTTTTTTATAGCTCCTTCAGCAAGTCTAAAAATCAAGAATGTGTTAGAGGAAGTAACTTCTTCAGCAACTGTCTGCATCACTATCCTTTCACATTTTAAAATGAATGTCATCTAATAATCAGATGGAAATGATATTGGCATAATAATATGATAATATGAGCATACTATAAGAACTTTTGAGTTTGATCTTATAAGTAAATGAGAACATATTTAGTTTTAAATTCCAATTCTTCTATTATTCAAGTACATGAAATATATGAAGAGGCAATGTACAAGGGATTATACAGAGAGTGGAATAACCAGAAAGAAGTATAGAAATAGTACTGCATATGTGATTCTCTCAATGTGGAATTATTCATACTTAAATTTCAGAAATTTGAATATATAACCTATCAAATAAAAATTATTTGCACCTACAACTCGGTAAAGTATCACTTCATCCATGCTCTGATTAAAGACTTGAACTGAATATTTGTTATTAATAGACACTATTACATTTTATGATACAGATATTAAAAGTTATCTATTAATTGAATCAGAGCCCATGAGGTAAGACAGAATAATTTAAATTCAAATACTACATAGGCCCTCTAGAGGGGGAGACCATGAGACATGGATAGTCCTAGAAGGGGTTCTAACTGAGACTGGGGTCTTTGGTCTGGTCTTAAGAATCAACTATAGAATTTGACAGCACTTCTCCATTCTTAACCACACACATTTAGATAAATTGTTTACTAAGAATGTCTTCGTTTCCTTGTAAAATGGAAATAATATTAATAATTATTTAAATATAATTTACTATAATTGCTATGAGGACTAAAATAAATAATATGAACTTTTCATGGTGTTTAGGATATAATCAGTGCTTAATAAATCTTTTTTCTTCCCCTTTCATTAGAAAGAATTACTGTTTACAACTCTCTCTTTCACTCTCTCTCCCCTACCCTTCATCTTTAATTCTTATGCACATATGAAATGCTTTCATTCAAGGTCCTGCCTGCTTCTGCAAATTTTGACTGAACTATTTCACATGATATTTTACTCTTTAGACTGCTGCTGTCACGAAAAGTTCTTGAATAAAATGTCTGTTTGTACAGCATGGTAGTGTAGGGTTAAGGTCAGTAAAAAAGATGCTAGACTGCTGAATCTGATGTTGCATGCAAATAGATCCTATTAGAGAACTTAATGTTAAAGAAATGGCATGAAAGGAGAGGGAAGAGTCAAGCATGAAACATTTGATGTAGAGTGTCAGGTATATAAATTTGCTTTCTCTCTGTTTAGAAGATCCTAGAAAATAAAGCTGCATCACTTAAGTACACCTGAGTGAAAGGAGAAGAGATAGTTTAAAACAGATGACTTAGCTCCTACTTTCAGCCAGTGTCACCTATTCCTTTTCCCTCCTAAATGCAAATATCAGGTGATGGCATGAGTGTCCTCCTTTACATGAACTTGTGTTTATAGATCACATAATGTTTTCTTATGAAATTGTATTTTTGAAAACTTAAAACTCAAATATTCCCTCTGAATATACCAAAAAAATTATTTAGAACTCAAATACAAGAGGTTTATTATTTTTATTTAAAATAACATTAATAATGAAGAAAGTGTCAAGGATATGAGGAAAGGGATTAATCAAATTGGAAGAGAAATAGAAAATATGAGAGGCAACAATTAATAGTACAGGATTCAAAGTTTTACCTTGCACTAGTTCTATTGAGGTTTTTACTTATGTATCCCTGGTTCTTCAAAGTTAAAATGTGAGAGAAAATATTCCATTCCATGCCTTATTCAATGTGAATAAAATATTTTAACAGAGGTGGGGGGGGGAGAAAGATGGAGAGAGAAAGTAATTAAATAGATTATAATCAATGGAGGAAATCATCAGGTTAAATTAGTTCCCAAATTATTCTTTTACCTAAGCAACATTTGTTTTTGTTTTGTTCACTGGAGAGGACAGAAGCATATCTTTATCTAGAGGAAGGTTTCAACTCTCCCCTTTTGTGTTTACCAATGTATAAATAGCCCTTCTGAATCTAAACAAAGAGAAAACATTTAAGTCTCTTAAATAATCCATGTTTAAATTCTTAGATGTAGTCAGTAAGCAAGTACCCTATAGGATTGTAGACTCCATCACACCTTCCAAACATTGTATCAAATTACTGTAAGCTTCAAATTTCATTCCAGAAGGGTAGGTCCCAATGTAACTTTGATTATTTAAAGTCTGATAGCACCAGAGGTATATCATATACCTCCATATTGATGGAATTGTTATCTACAGCATGCAAAGATATTTTCTTCTATTTTGAATTAATATTAATAGGATTTTAAGAGCATGAAAAGAGTACATTAGATAAATGCATTGAATGAGGTATAACATAAAGCACTCAGAAAAAGTCAACTAAATTCTCACATAAGTAAACCTGGAAAATCACAGTCAAGTGAGAGGCCCTGATATCTAAATTATGACAACTTATCCTAGTAGCTAGGAGTTACTCTGCTAACTATGCTTTCGTAATGAATATAAATAAGCTCTCCTTTGGAAAATAAAGATGTTACTCTACCACACTAGCTACATAGACCTGAATAAGGCACTCTTTATTTATCTGTATAAAGGAGTCTATAATACTTTTCATGTTTAGAATAAAGACTAATGTACATTGAGTTCCTAAGCTCAGATTGAGTGAGCTAGCATCTGTTTTTATTCCTTCCTCAACCCTACTCTACAATGCCTGGCATACACTAAACTGCCGATTAACATAAACTCAATTTAGAATGTTTTATTTATAACAAATCAACTTCATAAAAGAAAACTTCGCTGAGATTTTTTTAAAATAATAAAAGCAAGCATTGTATATTGATTTGATATCTTTCAAAAATTTAGCATGAGTGCCTTTTTACTTTTAGGTTGATGTAAAGAGAATTGAAGATATTAATCAAATTTATGATTTTTGCTGCTGATATATAGGATTTGAGGTATTAGATGTAAATCATAATGTAGAGACTGTTTAGGATTATCTTTACCAATATGTGTTACAAAACTGAGAGCCTCTCTGCTTTCATCTATCTATGAAAAGGAAAGATTGATGGCATATTTTTAGATCCAAATCTGAATGCCTTTCCCTAAACAAATCAAGAGAATTTAGATAGTGATCATTTGTAGAACAATGACATATTTTTCTCCCATGAAATGTGTGTAGAGGAATGAAAATTGGTACATTACTTTCGGCAAGGCACTTTTTAAAAATGCCATAATAATGTGCTGGCTACATAAATAAAATAGAGAGATGTTGAAAAAGAAGCACAAAGAATTATACACAAAGAAAGTTTGCAAATCACTTTATTTCAGCTCTACAGCACTTTTAACATTGAATGTGTCAATACGGAAAAAAAATTGTGAAAAAGCAACTAAGTAAAATCCAGGAACGTTTTTGAGAAATGCTATGTCTAAAATGTCAACATTATAGTATGTAGGTAATGACCATCCTTCTGTAGAATTAAACTAACTGCAAATATTCTAGGAAGAAAATTTTTCTTCTACTCAAAAGTCAACTCCACTTTACTAGGTCACAATTTTTTCCACCTTTCTTTGCAGTGTGGAGCCTGCAACAGGCTATCAAAACGAGCCACAGTCAGCCGGCAGCCATTAACCCTAAGCGAGGCAATCACGCCGGCCAGCTGGAAAGTCGCTCGCGCATGCCCAGTATATAGGTCAATAAATCAGTAACAAGTCTGCAGCTAGGCCCAATTATGGTTATTGTTTCTAACTTGCCTTATGATTGGTCCATGATACCTTAACCGAATGTTTCCGCATCCTGCTATGTATAAAACCTCCTTGGTCCAGACTTGGAATGGCACCTGCAAAGCTTTGTGCTTTGCTGTACAGCACAACAAAATGATTCGAGCCTGACCTTTGATGTCGCATCCTGTTTCAGAAGCCGCTCGGCTGAAGGCTGTGCCCCAGTGCCAGGGTGCAACAGCGGAAGTGGAAGTCATACTCTTCATCGTTTGCAATTAGCTATACGTAAGGAAAGTGTACAGTAGTCTGTAATGATATCTGAGCTCCAAGTTGAATATCAATAGCATTCAATCATATATTTGTATAGGATAGAGAAAAGAAAGCATTGAGTCAGGAAATGTTGCTGAAAATGTCAATGTTGGGAAAGTTTTCCACAGGCTAATGAATTGCATGACCCTCTCTACAAGCCTCTTTGAATAATCAATCACTCAACCTTCAAATTTGGCTAAAACTAAATGGGACATTCCTTTTTGGCCGCAAAATGGAGTACATTTTGGGTTCCAAATGCCCTCAAAATCAAAAGGCCTCTGATTCACTATTTGCCACATGTGAGTTGCAACAGATAGTACTTACATACTGTGAAGAAAGCAATGTGTGTCTTAAGAGTATAGAATATTTATGTTTGAGAGGAAGAAAAATTCTGAAAATAAATACAATTCTAAATATTAACCAAATTCTAAAAATTAAATGTAATACTAAATTTTCTTTATCTACTTTTCTAGAAACTGACTTTAAACTCTAATTTTTTCATCTTCAAGAAAAACTATTTTGTAGCATTCAGAGGCAATAGAAGCTCTAATGTTTTAAAATCCATTAGTAAGTTCTGCTCATTTGTTATTTGAGTCAGTACACACAAACTTAAGTCAAGGGATGCTTTTCCAAATATTTCCCTAGTTGAACACTTGAAAAATCTGCCAAGATTTTGACCACAACAGAACATTAAAATAACTGGTGGAAACTTCCTACCATGTCCCTAAAGTGTTTGGGAATGGTTTGATTATAGCTACTTTTCAACTCTAAACTGTATTGAGTTTATACAAATATTTCTGCAAGCTGCTCTCTTTTTAATACCATTTCCTTGGAGTATCAGAGCTGTGTATTTTCTGGTCCTGGGCATTTCTTGCTCTTAATAACATCCTGACACTCCAGGAGTGGTTTTGAGGGTTAGTAGAACTACATGTGAAGATCCACCATCTAATCCCATACAATTTAAATTGCAGTGTAATTCTGCCACACTGACATGTCACTACACTGTAATTTGGGTGAGCTGATTTATCTAGAAGGTTTCATAAGAACAGAAAGCAACCCAAAGGAGACTTACTAGTTTATAACAGGCTCAGTATTATTGATCATATGTATAATTTTACACTTAAGGAAGTGGATCCACATTTTAAGGTGCCACTGAAAATCATTAATAAGAATATACAAAGTTGTCTGTATTCAGTGATCTAGATATGTGAACCAAAGACTTAAGGTCCCATGTTAAATATATATATATATTATTAAATATGAATTTAAATGAACATGACCATAAAGCACATTCCTTTTATACTTGTAGACTTTTTTTTTTTTTTGGAAATAACACATTTGTTTATTTGAGTAAAGAACCACTAGTGTACCCACAGCTGTGTTTAGCTGTCAGCTTCTTCTTTCTGTCTTCAGCAATGGTAAGTGGAGTGACCTTTCCTCTGGGTGGGGAAGTCCAAAGCTTATTACCTTTGCCAATGACAAAAGCGTTGGAAAGCCTCGTGGCAAAGCTGTTGCCTTTGGCGTCCTTCACACGAACTACATCAAAAGAATAAGAATGCCCACCTCTTGATGATCACACCAGTACGGTGGAGGTGGGCCCCACCCATCTCCGGGCACACACTGCCTGGTCGAACTGGATAAAGTCAGTTATCTTGCCAGTGCCTAAATCGATCTGTGCTGTCATTCCCCTTGACGAGAGGCTCCGGGTAGCGGATGGAATAAGCATCAGGAGTCACCAGGTATGGGATTCCCTTTGAACCCACACATATCCTCCTCACTTCACACAAGTTGTACTTTGTCTCTTCAGCTGTGATATGGCAAACAGCAAAACAGCCCTTGGTGTCATAAACCGGTCAGAAATGCTCGCCTGTCTTCTCAATGCTGATGATGTCCGTGAATCCAGCGGGCTACGTGACACCAGTTTGAATCTTGCTGTCAATTCCTATGAAGCGCTGCCTCAATATTTTCTTTACCTCATTTCCTGTCAACGTATACTTGAGTCTATTCAAAAACCCCGGGTAAGCATCCAGTGCTTACTTGCTGCAGCATTCTTTGAGAGCTTTTTATGGTCCCTGGCCTCCTGTCAGACCCAGCACAGCTGCAGAACTCACACATCCCGGAAAACCTCTTGGGACTCCTCGGCGTCCTCAGTAACTCTCCTAGCAAAACTAAAGCCCCCTAAACGTTTCAAAATAAACCAGTCCTGGTACAGGCAGCTACCCGACCGCGCAGTAGAGAACCGGCTCAGGCCTGAACCACCACAGACCCAAAGGCTAAGCGTTTGGGTCCTAAATGCAAACTCGGGATTAAAAAAGGTTCAGTTCAGAGCACAGCAGCACTCTTCTTCGACCTCGCCTCTCCAGATCTTGTACCGACACAAGAAGCATTCCCTCCCTCAAGGCACGATCTCGGGAAAACCCAAGAGGAGTGTTGCGTCAGCGGAGGATGGAGGCAGATGGCGCTTCTGGTTCCCTTTCAGGGAGCCATATTTTGTACTGACAAATTCATGTTAGTTATTGAAACTCACTTCTGAAAACTTAGGTAATTTTTCCTGTTGGTCTGAAGAACCCAACTATAGAGGTTTCAAGTTGAGTTAATTGCATCAATTAATTTCAAATTTTATAAAATTCGAGGAATTGGAACAATATATTATACAATACGAGATATAGCTTCAGACTCCTTTTGGGTACTGGAATTATTTCTCAATTATTAATACTGAGATTAAAAATAACACTGCAAAATGACAAATACTAAATAAACTATACACATGTATGTAGTTACATACACATAAACCTACGCAAACATATATAAAATATTCAGAAGTAGTTCAGATAAAGAAAAGATCATTATGGTTATCTAACTGCTAAGAATAGAGGTGAAAGGCGCCATCTGATTGGAGTATTTATATCTCTAAACTTTTCCCAAAATGGCTTTTAGTATCTGAGGTGCTTTTCTTATGTTCTATCATGTAGGTTCTCTCTTATTATTCCCAGAGCTGCGGAATGGTACTCTCTATATGAGTTCTTCTTAATCTGCTAATTCAACATCGCCAGATAGTAATTAACCAGATTACATCAACATCAGTCAATGTCAAGATTTTATATGTATTCAAATTGAAGGATAATTTTGATATTTGGGTTTGACTTAACTTTTCCCTATTTTAGAGTTCATTAAATTTTAGTTGAGATTAGATTCATGATATATAACATGTTTTAATATAATTTTAATTGTTAGTTAGCCAAAAGGTATAGAAATATATCACTTTTATATTATCTTTAACAATTTGCTTAAGCAACAATTTTTTCACCTCTAAAATGGAAGAATAATTTCTACTTCATGAGTGTTAGAGGAAAAGAGAAATAAAATTTCCAATAAAGTATCAAAGCAGATTCTATGTGTGAGATTGTATCTGTCCTAGCAAATATATATTCGAGTTCAGCTTCATATTGAGTTGAGGCAAGCTGATATGTAAGAATCAAAATACAGTTAATAAAAAAATCATGTTAGGGTGATAATATTAGCAAAATTATATTTTTATTCCCCAAAATATTAC
>PVIY010013941.1:0-57783 GCA_004026745.1 Myrmecophaga tridactyla | reverse complement strand
GTGCCTAGTGGCCAATGCAACGAAATAGTTAAGTAGTACTGGATTATATAACAGAGTATAAAATAAATATTCAAAGGTCCATACTGATAAGAATAACTGACTGAATAAATAAATGGGGGAGAGAGAGAAAAATCTCTAGTGTAGGACTCTAAATAATTGATATAGGTATTATACTCCCAAACAGGTGGAAAATAACCGCAGCTTCCTCAGCATGGGGTGCTCATGGTACACCTTCCTTCCAAATAGTACAGTTTGGAAATGGGGGAGAAAAGGTACTTTACACCATGAAACCTGTAAAGCATGACCTCATCCAGGTGATCAAGGCTGACATCGCCAGGATGTCCTGTTAAGTGTGACCCCTTGGTAAGGTGTAGTGGGAACGGCTCGAACGGCTCTCTCACTCTCTGTTCTTCCTCCTGACATCCCTTAACTCCTCCCCCCAAATAACAGAGAGCTCCCGATTGAGGGGCATTCCACAAAATACCAGTCCAGGTACCCCTCACATCTGCTCCGGTGATCAGAAACAAGGAAAGACCAAGAAATGTCACAGCCAAAAGCCACCTAAGGAAGCAGACAGCTAAATTAACATGGTATCCTGAGTGGGATCCTGGAATAGAAAAGCACTTTAGGTAAAAACCAAGGGAATCTGAACAAATGATAGGCTTTAGTTAAGACTGTTGTATCAACATTGGCTCACTACTTGTAAAAAAATTTACCACACTTACATGAGATGCTAATAGTAGGTGAAGCCAGATGTGTGGGTATGTGGAACTTTCTGTACTGTTTTCACATTTTTTCTGTAAATCTAAAGGACTGTTCCAAAATGAAAAGTTTATTTAAAACAAATGTGTCATGTTGCTGGCCTGTCATGGATACACACGAGTTCAGTGCAGCCTTTCAATTAAAAGGGCTATGGGCAGGTAAGTAAGGAGAAAAAAGGACAAAAAAAAAAAAGAGAAAAAAAGAAATAATGAGGGGGATGGGATGTTTTGGGTGTTCTTTGCACTTTTATTTTATTCTTCTTTTTAATTGCTTTGCCGTAATGAAAAAGTTCAAAATTCAATTGTGATGAATGCACAGTTATATGATGATGCTGTGTGAACCACTCATTGTACCTTTCGGATGATTGTATGGTTTGTGAATATTTATCTCAATAAAATTGCCTTAGAAAGGGGGAGAGGGGCAGTAGCAACTTCATGATGGTGAATATGTTGCACTATTCAATTCCCTGCTGGACTCTGGCCTCATTAAAGATGATCAGTGGCAAAGGACTAATTGAGGAATAAAACCGTAAACGACGGTTTTGTGTTTTCCACATATACTTTCTTACTATCAACGACAGCTTTTGGAAACCTCTCTTAAAGGTTGAAGAAATTACTTGAAAGTGACTTTAGGGTCATTACTGGAGTTCAAATCTCCAAATTGCAGGGGACTTTGGGTCTTAAGTGTTTTTCTGAATATAATGCTAAATGTAAGCTTCATTCGTTTAAATTCATTGCGTAGACAGAGTTCCACAGTAATGATTTTTAAACACTGGTTTCAGTTGTAAATATGTGAGGACAGGGAAAAGTACACACAGAATACTTTGAATAGTTCTGCACTTTTCAGGAGAAGGTCATTTGAAACGTGGCCTTCAGCCTTCTTTCATACTGATTTGCAAGTGTGTATATACCTGAAACCAATGAGTCATGTGAGGGGATAACAGAACGTTACTATTTTTAGGAAATTGCTTACTTTTTTATAGTAGGAGGGAGAAAAAGGGTTAAATAGTTTCCAATGAAGTTTGACATCTTGCTAGTGCACGGATTATGTGTGTAATATAGACTGTCTTTAAAATGATTTAGAATAGACCACATTTATCAAGAAAAAATGGAAAATACTGAAAAGTAAAGAAGCAAAAAGAAGTAAAAATGGCTATAATCCCACCCATTAAGAAATGATCACTGTTCCATTTTAATGTTGTCTTCCAGTTCTTTTTTAAAGCAAACTATTTTTAAAAATTCCAACACAGAGACATTGAAAGAATAGTACAATGAATGTCTACTTACCTACCACCTACCTATTCATTCAATAATTTTTGATATTTGCTCTCTCTCTCCCTTTGTGTTTATGTAATTATCTATTTTTTTCTGAATTACTTGCAAAGAATTTGCAAACATTTTCCAAACTTGCTTCTATGTACTGAGAGTAACTGCCAAAATGTTAACACTGGGCCTTCCCCTGCACAATGAAATTTCACTTTTACAACTCAGAAATATAAGAATTTACTATCAACTAATTTACAATCAATATCGAAAATTTTCAAATTGTCCCCCGGATTTTTCAATTTTTTAGTTTAAACAGTTCTGCTTCCTAACTATTTGGTTTTCAAGCACATTGACCTTATAACAAGATCAGAGTAATCATCTTACCAGATTTTTCAGATTTTGTTGTTACTTTCACTTGCTCTATGTTTTATTTTGTCTAATCTGGAAGGTAGGTTAAAGGCTTCCTTATTTCCAGACTGTTTCATCATTTTCATCAAATCAGGCTTTCTTTAGGTTTAATGATGGTAAATTTTGTTGGCTAGTTAAGGAGTGTCCTCTAGATATCTCTGTTTTATAGGTCCAAACATCTGCTTCCCTTAGCATGTAGTTTGAGGGGTAATGTTATGATAGTTTCCTTATTCATTGATGATACTTTCATGAATTGATTATTTCATTGAATATTGCTAAAAAGTGATTTTTCTGCATCTGTTGTTTCTATTACATTTATTAACGAGCATATTTCTAAGAAGAAAATCTTTCCCTTACCATTTTGAGGTGAAATACCTTTTCTCCAAAAAAACAGGGTAAATAATAGTCCTTTCCCATTAACTACCAATTTTTAGATTAAGGGAATTTCTCTTTCTATCTACCCCCCCCCCGCCCCGCTGCTCTCTCTCTTCCTCTCTGTCTACAAGCACCATTATGGATATTAGTACCATATTTTACAGCTCGGTTAACTCATTATTCTCTTTAAACTCAAAATGTCTGAAGTTTGGACATAGGAGTCACATTAAGCTGGCTTAAAGGTCCTTTTGACACGCTTCCATTAGTCTTTTCTTATTTTCTAGCATAGTAAGATCTATTTTCCTAGCCAACATCAGCCACTTCATAAGGAACTCTAATTCCCTTTCACATAAAACTGTATTTGCAAATTATGATCTGTATGTAGCTGCTCCAAGGTTTCTGGTTTGGGCTCTTTTGGTGAGTAGACACAGGATTTGCATTAAAAAGAGAGGGAGAAAATCACAAATTAACTTGTTTCTTCCCAAATATAAATAGTTTTGTTTTAAGCAAAATATAGAAAACAAAATAAATATGTCCAAATTTTGATACAATATTTATTGAATTTGAGTTAAAGTTAAACAGTTCATTTTGACCACTAATTCTAGTCTTACAGAATTCTGCCATTATCCTCCTTAAAACTGAATGAGTATTGGAATTATTTACTCAGTTTCAGCTTGCAGAGTATTTTATTTCTTCACAACTTTTAATGAAAATTTCAAAAGTACTTAAAAGTAAGAAATAGTATCTATCACCCAGCTTCAAAAATCACTAACACTTTTAAAATCTTATTTCATATATATCTCCAAATTTCTTCTTAAGGTTACTGGGACATTTAAAAGCAAAGGCCAGCTACCATGCTTTTTTCATCCATAATAATAAAATACTCATTTCTAACTCTTCAGACAATTTCCTTTTGTTTTTCTTTTAACTTTTATTCTAATAACATGTATATGATCTAAAATTCCCCCTTTTAACCAAATTCACATATATAATCCAGCACTGTTAATTACATTCGCAATTTTGTGCTATTTCCACCACCCTCCATTTCCAAAGCTGTACAATCAACCCAAATACAATTTAAGTATTAACTCCTCAGTCCCTGCCCCCAGCTCAGCACCTGGAAATCTATATTCTTAATTCTCTATTATTTCATATTAGTGAGATCATACAATATTTGTCCTTTGGTGTCTGGCTGATGTCACTTGTTCTAGTTTGCTAGCTGCCGGAATGCAACACACCAGAGACACATTGGCTTTTAATAAAAGGGGATTTATTTTGTTAGTTCTTCAGGGGAAAGGCAGCTAACTTTCCACTGAGGTTCTTTCTTATGTGGGAAGGCACAGGATGGTCTCTGCTGGCCTTCTCTCCAGGCCCCTGGGTTCCAACAACTTTCCCTGGGGTGATTTCTTTCTGCATCTCCAAAGGCCTGGGCTGAGCTGCGAGTGCTGAGATGAGGAATGCCGAGCTGCTTAGGCTGTGCTATGTTGCTCTCTCTCGTTTAAGCACCAGCCAAATAATCAAACGTCATTCATTGCAGCAGACATGCCTCCCAGCCGACTGCAGATGTAAATCAGCAACAGATGAGGTTCATGTACCATTGGCTCATATCCACAGCAACAGAACTAGGTGGCTTCACCTGACCAAGTTGACACCTGAATCTAACTACTGTATCACTCAACATGATTTCTTCAAGGCCCATCCATCTCGTCACGTGTATCAGGACTTCATTCCTTTTTAATGCTGAATAACCTTCCGTTGCATGTATATATATGTCACATTCTGCTTATTCATCATTTGATGGACACTTGAATTGCTTCCATCTTTTGGCAATTGTGTATAATGCCGCTATGAACATCAGTGTGCAAACATCGGTTTGAGTACCTGCTTTCAAGTCTTTGTGCTATGTACCTTACGGTAGGATTGCTGGGTTGTCGTATGGTAATTCTGCACTTCACTCTCTCTGGGCAACTGCCAAACTGTCTTCCACAGCAGTTGCACCATTTTACGTTCCCACCACCTATTTCTCCACAACCTCTCCAACTATTTGAATTTTTCTCATTTTTTAAATAGTAGCCATTCTATTGGGTGTGAAATTGTTTCTCATTATGGTGTTGATTTGATGGTGAGCATCTTTTCGTGTGCTTTTTGGTCATTTGTATATTCTTTTTGGAGAAATGTCATTAAAGTCTTTGCTTATTTTAAATTGGGTTGTTTGTCTTTTTATAGTTTATAGTTAAGTTACAGGATTTCTTTATATATTATGGACATTAAACCCTCATTGAATATGTGGTTTCCAAATATTTTCTCCTATTAAGTAGGGGAGGAAATGTCTTTTCAATTTTGTGGCAACGTACTTTGATGTACAACTGTTAATTTTGATGAGGTGTTATTTATCTATTTTTTCTTCTGTTGCTTGTGCTTTAGTTATAAAGTCTAAGAAGCCATTGCCTAACCCAAGATCCTGAAGATGTTTCTCTACATTTTTTTTTTTTTTGTCACGGGCAGGCACCGGAAATCGAACCTGGGTCTCCGGCATGGCAGGCGAGAATTCTACCACTGAGCCACCATCACACTGCCCGCTTCCCTACATTTTATTCTAGGAGTTTTATTGTCCTAGTTCTTATATTTAGACATTTGATCC
Organism: Myrmecophaga tridactyla; assembly: GCA_004026745.1. Taxonomy (NCBI): domain Eukaryota; kingdom Metazoa; phylum Chordata; class Mammalia; order Pilosa; family Myrmecophagidae; genus Myrmecophaga; species Myrmecophaga tridactyla. The sequence continues at coordinate 52,332 of PVIY010013941.1, read as the reverse complement.
ATTTTGAATTAATTTTTAGATATGGTATGGAATAGAGGTCTTCTTTCATTCTTTCGTAAATGGAGACCCAGTTTTCCTAGCACCATGTGTTGAAGAGACTATTCTTTCTCAATTGAGAGGACTTGGCAGCCTTGTCAAAAGCCATTAAATTGGCTATAGATGTGAGAATCTATTTCTAAACTCTCTGTTCAATTCCAATGGTCCATATATCTATCCTTGTGCCAGTGCTGAGCTGTTTTGACCACTGTAGCTCTGTAATAAGTCTTAAAAGCAGGAAGTGCGAGTCTTTCAACTTCCTTCTTTTTTTCAAGACCGTTTTGCTATTCGGGATGCCTTTATTTAGAAAATCAGATTTTCTAAAGAAATTTGATTGGCTTTTCCATTTCTGCAAAGAAGTCTTTCGGAAATTTGATTGGGATTACTTTGAATCTGTAAATCATTTTGGGTAAAATTGACATCTTAATATTATTTGGCTTTCCAATCCATGAGCATGGAATGTCCATCCATTTATTTAGATCTTTGATTTTCTTTAGCAATGTTTTTTTAGTTTTCCATGAATAAGTCTTTTACATCATTGGTTAAATTTATTCCTAGATATTTGACTAATGTAGTTGCTGTTGTAAAAAAGATTTTTTTCTTGATTTTCTCCTCACATATATCATAACTAGTGCACAAAAACCCTACTGACTTCTACATGTTGGCCTTGTACCGCTTCACTATACTGAATTTATTAGCACTGGTAGCTTTGTTGCAGATTTTGGGGGGTGGGGTTTTCTATATATAGGATCATGTCATCTGCAAATAGTGAAAGTTCTACTTCTTTCTTTGCAATTTGAATGCCCTTTCTTTCTTTCTCTTTCTCTCTCTCTTTTCTTTTTTTTTTTTTCGCCTAATTTCTCCGACTAGAAATTTCAGTACAACGTTGAATAACACTGGTACAGGGCACCTATATTTTCTTCTAGGTATTAGAGAGAACACTTTCAATCTTTCTCCATTGTGCATAATATTAGCAGTGAATTTCCCCCCCTTTATCATGTTGAAGAAGTTTCCTTTATTTCCATTTTTCAATGTATTTTTATCAAGAAAGGATGCAGGATTTTTGGCAAATGCTTTTTCTGTGTCAATTGATATGATGGTGTGCTTTCCCCCCTTCATTTTGTTATTATGGTTAATAACATTAATGTATTTTCTTATATTGAACCATCAGTGCATCCCTGAGTAAATCCCACTTTGATCCCAGTGTATAATTCTTTTAATGAGCTTTTGGATTTGATTGGCTAGTATTTTTCGAGGACTTAAAATCTATATTCATTAGAGAAATTGGTATGAAATTTATTTTCTTGTAGTATCTTTATCTGACTTTGGAATTAAGTTGATATTGGCCTTATAGAATAAGTAAGGACGTTTTTCCTCCTCTTCAATTTTTTGGAAGAGTTTGAGCAGAATTGAAGTTAGTAATCTTGGAATGTTCGGTTTTATTCCCCTGTGAAGCTGTGTATTCCTAGGCTATTTTAGGGGGAGGTTTTTAAATTACTGATCCTGTCTCTTTATTTGTATTGGTCTGTTGAGATCTTCTATTTCTTCTAGAGTCCATGTAGGTTGTTTGTATGTTTCTAAGAATTCATTGATTAAATTTAGGTTGTCTAATTTTTTAGACAGCTGTTCATATTATCCTCTTATAATGCTTTTATTTCTATGCGTTCGGTAGGAATGTCCCCCTTCCCATTTCTGATTTTATGTATATGAATCTTATCTCATTTTTCTTTGTCAATCCAGCTAAAAGTTGGTCAGTTTTCTTGATCTCATCAAAGAACCAAGTTTTTGTTTACTTAATGCTATTATTTTATTATTCTCTATTTCATTTATTCCTGCCATAATCTTTGTTATTTCTTTCTTTCTGCTTGATTTGGGATTAGTTTGCTACCCTTTTTCTAGTTCCTCCAGTTTACAATTAGGTCTTTGATTTTTAGCTCTTTTTCTTTTTTTTTTTTAATGTAAGCATTTAGGCTTATGAAATTTCCTCTCAGCAATGTTTGCATTGCACTCATGAGCTTTGATATGTCGTGCTGTTCTTTTCATTCTTCTCAAGATATGTACTGATCTCTTTTGTAATTTCTTCTTTGAAACATTGATTGTTTGAGCGTGTGTTACTTAACTTCAATATATTTGTGGACTTTCCAGTTCTCTGCCTGTTTTGGATTTCCAGCTTCATTCCATTGTGATCAGAGAAAATGCTTTGTATAATTTCTATCTTTTTAAATGTATTGAGACTTGTTTTATGCCCAGCATGTGGTCTATCCTGGAGAATGACCTCTATGGACTTGAGAAGAATTTATTTCTGCTGTTTGAGGGTACAGTGATCTCTATTGTCTGCTAGGTCTAGTTCATTTATTATATTATTCAAATCCTCTATTTCCTTATTGATTGTCTTTCTAGATGATAACAGTGGTGTATTGAAATCTTCAATTATTATTGTAGAAACATCTGTTTCTCCCTTCAGTTTTACCAATTTTTGCCTCATGTACTTTGGGGCAGAGAGGTTAGGTGTATAAATATTTATGATTGTTATTACTTCTTGGTGGATTGTCTGCTTTATTGATATACGGCATCCTTTTTTGTCTCTTGTAACAGCTTTGACTTAAATTCTATTTGTCCAATATTACTATAGTTACTCAAGTTCATTTTAGTATTTGTATGGATTATCTTTTTCCAACATTTCACTTTTAATCTGCTTGTTTCTTTGGATCTAAGGTGAGTCTCTTATAAACAACATATACTTGGATCATGTTTTTTATCCATTCAACCAATCCGTGTCTTTTGATTGTGAAGTTTAAACCACTAATATGCCATGTTATTACTGTAAAGGAACTTATTTTAGCCATTTTGTCCTTTGACTTTATAGGTCATATTTTGTTTGCATTTCTTTCCCAATATTGTAACTACATTTTTGTTTAGTTGAACTTTTGTACAGCATCTGACTGATCCCTATCTCATTTCTGCTTCTATATATTTTTAAAATATTTTCTTTGTGGGTACCCTGAGATATGCATTCTACAACCTAAGTCTATATCTACCAATTTGAAAAGATATCGAGTTTGCTTCAATAGCATGCATGCTCTCTACTCCCATATCCCTCCATTTCCTCTTTATGTTGTTTTTGACCCATATTATCTTTATATTTTGCATGTCCATTATCAGGAAATGTGACTTTTTCTGTTCAATTTTATCCCAACTCTTATAGGAATTAGACAGTAGAGTTATATATTGAGGATACAGTACTACTGGGTTTTGATTTACTCTTTTAATGACCTTTACAGAAGATCTTCACTTCTCCAGGTCACTCTTTCCTGTTTTTCCCTTCAACTTAAAGAATTCACTTTATAAAATCCTGTAGGGCAGGGTTTTTGTTACCTCTCTCAGTTTCTGTTTGTTTGTGAATATTTTTAGCTCCCCTTCATTCTTTAAGGATGAAAAGCTGAATGGAGAATTTTGGGCTGACAACTTTTCTCTTTCAGTACCTTAAATGTATCATACCACTGCCTTCTCACTGACATAGTATCTGCTGAGAAATCAATAGTGTTATTGAGAATCCCTGGTATGTGACAAGTCACTTTTCTCTTACTGCTTTCAGAATTCTCTCTTTATGTTTGGTGTTTGATGTTCTGATTATTAGGTATCTCAGAGTAGGACTTCTAGGGTTTATTCTGTTTGGAGTACGCTGTGCTTCTTGGACATGCATATTTTTGTCTTTCAGATGAGTTGGGAAATTTTCAGCCATTATTTCCTCAAATATTCTTTTTTCCCCTTTTCCCTTCTCTTCTCTTTCTGGGGAACCCATGATGCATATGTTTATGCTTCATGCTGTCACACAAATCCCTGAGGCACTGCTCAATTTCTTTCTGTTCTTTTCTCTATCTGTTCTTCTGACTGTATGATTCTCATTGACACGTCTTATTGCTGATTATTTCTTGTACCTGTTCAAATCTGCTGTAGTATGCCTCTAGGGTATTTTTAATCTCTTATATCTTGTCTTTCACTCCCATAATTTTTGTCATGTTTCTTTTTAAACTTTGAATTCTTCATGCTCATATATTGTCTTCTTTATATCCATTATATCCACCATTAGTTTATTTCTATTGATATTTTTCTTCTTGTCCTTGAGTTGATTTAGATTTGTTTGAACTTCTTTAATTAGTGCTTCAAATCCTGTGCCTCCTTTCAAGTTTTAATGTGATCCCCCTGGATTGAGCCATGTGTTCTTGTTTCTTAGTATGGCTTGTAATTTTTTGCTGATGTTTGGGCACCTAATTATTTTGATGTGTCAATTTCTTCCTCTTGCCTTTACATTAAGGCTGTTTTTTGACACTTGGTACAACTTATTCTGGACATTTAGAGTAGTCCATGTTTCACTGTTCTGATTTTCTCAGCTTCTTTTCATGTGATTCTTGCTCTGGATATGCAGTGCAATTTTTAAGATTGCTCTTTTTGCATACAGCTGTTTTACCTTCAGATGAAAGCTTCTTTTCCTCTGTTCCCTTTTCTGTGAATCTTTATCTGTTTTGTTTTTGTGCACACTTTTCCCTCCAGATCTTACAATTTGTTTAAATTGTCTCTCTAACCCTGTCACCTTTCCATTATACCTTTTTGATTCTGAAACCCTTCCTATCTTAGAGCAGTTCATTTCCTCCCCCTCCTCCCACCCCCACTCCCCTTTTTTTGGTACAATGAGGCTTTTCTGCCTCTGGTTTCTTTCCTAATAGAGTATCTCACCTGGAAAGCCAAAAGAGGTCAATCCAGAAAGACCTGCTTTGTATTTAGGTGGTCCAGCAAACAATGACCAGTTTGAATGTGCTTACCTCCTTCAGCAGTTCTGCCCTGGTCTTGTTACCTGGGGGCACATTTGTATGTAGCACTCTTGAGCTACTTCTTCTTCCATACTGGGTCTCTGCAGACATGGGTCCCTTTTCCTGAATATGCCTGGGGCTCTAACTCCTGTGAGTGACACTATGGGCTGCATCTGCAATAGGAAGGACCTGGGATGTGCTGCCAGTGTGCAGCCCTCAAGCTGCACAGGACTGAGTGAGAAGGAGCGTCCGGACTGGCAGGTCTGAGAAATCTCCCACTTAATTTTAGTGCTTTTCTTCTTTTGTTTTGATTCAGCATTTGTGGAATCCTTCTACAGTTTGTATCACACTCCAGAGAGCCAAGTAAGTGGCATTTTTGTTTTTGTTTTAGTGGATTCTGAAAGGAAACTTTCCAGGAAATGTTCTACATAGACTACTCTCCAGATTATGAATTTCTTGAGGACAAGAGCCATGAGTGCTTCCAGATAACTCAGTACAATATTTATTGAGTAGATATTCAGGAAACATGACTTTGTTAAATATTCAAAGAATACCTTTATCTACCAAACTACTATAAAAACTGGTACAAGCAGGAACAAAGGAGTTTGCTCTATCAACTGCTGAATCCCTCTCAGAATGAGCCTCAGACATAAACGGAAAGTATAGTTTATTTCATCCGATTCTATGCCTCCACAACACTGCCTATGGATTTCTTTCATCAGAAGGCAATTTTGCTTCTAAAAGTGAGTCCACAGAGCAGCAGTAGTGGCTTCAAGTGGGAACTTTTTAGAAAATCAGGGCCCTGGACCACTGTGAGTACCATAACTTACTGAAACAAAGGTCCGTTTTAATGTGATACTGTGTACATTCATCTTGGAAAACTCCTTTAAGAAGTACTTTGAGATATGCAGGTCGACATCCTCCTCAGCATGTGATGGCTCAGTTTTCCAACACCAAATTCCTTAAGCCAATTGGCCAATCACCGTAAAGGACAACAAGGGCTGTGAACTTGATACATCTACAACTTGTGTCTCTATCACTCACTCTGCTCCAATTATCCTGTTGTTTTTTTTTTTTTGTTTCTCTGGAACGTTCCAAATTGGATCTTCTTCTCAGGGCCTTTGCACTTTCTGGTTCTTTAAAGCACTTTGTTTAATTTTTTAAATGCATCTGTCACTATCTGAAGAGACCTATGTGTTTGTTTTTCTATTGATAATCTGTCTGATCCACTAGACTGTAAGTGCCATGTGATGAGAAACTTGGCCGTCTTATGAAGCACCATCCCTACTGCTTAGAACACACCTAACAGGTAATAAATATTCAGAAGTTGTATGTCAAATGGACAAATACAAGATGTATTAATGTTAGTTATATCCCTTTCACCTAAACTATTAGACGCTTCCTTTACCTTAAGCTTGGGCAGCTGTTGAGATTGATTTCCCATATCAGCTGTAGATAGTTATAGGTGATAGGAATATATTTTGAATGGAAATAGAGGTGCAACCACTCTGGAGGGATGTTGTATTTGTGACCAAATCAACCTAAGTCCTGAGTATAGCACATACTTATAGCCTTGTATCTTAACCTTGTCAGGATATATTTTAGTCTTTGTAAAGTTGGAGAAAGATCAAATAAGAGCAGTGAGGCTCAAATTTGGTGATACTTTGTGTAGCGTGTGGGGAAAAAATGCATTCAAATTTCTCTAGGTTTTCCTGGAAATTAATCCATAGTTATGGATAATTTTCTGGAGGGCACAGGTTTAAAAACTTTAGGCTGTTATTTTTAAAGTTTTAGACATTTATTTATTGAATTTTTATGTGAAAGTGAAAGAGGGTGACTAGTCATTCACTCTTCCTTTCTGGTATAAGATTATGAAAAAGAAGGATGAGGAGAAGGAAAAAAAAACATTAAGAATATGTTTTCCTTGATGGACTCTTTACCTAAATGACTTGACAATAAGATAATTTCACAAAAAAAGGCAAAGCATATAATCTTAGTTCTTGTGAAAATAGATTCTATTGATCACTGTCTTCTAAAGAAAAGAGTGAACCACTGAGCCTATGTTATGGATCGTTCTGAGAATAAGAAGTGGCTGCACCTCACAGAATTTGTCTGTGCGCCCAACACATAAATCTCAACAATTAGTAATAACCTCTAATCAAAGTGCATTTCTAAAGAATACTACTATATAAAACTGCTCTTGAAACAAGTATATTGTATTTATTGATGACATTTGCATAGCAGAGTCACTTCTATTTTTGCCTTTTTGTTGGTTTTGTTTTATTTTGTTTAATAGAATGTGAAATAAAAATGCTTTATAATCCTTAGGTAGTAAATTTTAATTAGATAATATTTGCCGTTCCACCATTAATACTATGTCACTACTACTACTGATTTATATCATCGTAGCAGAAAGTGAAGTTTAGATGTTCCAGTTATCTAATAAGGGTAATTAATATACTGAAAAATAGTGGGTCCTAACATATACAGTTTTAGTTCCAGGCAGAGCTGGTCTTAAAGTCCAACTCTACTGCATAGTGGTCATGTGACACTGTGGAGGTGGAACTAGTTGGCATTAGAGTTTAGTTTAGGATCTAAGTGTCCGAGCTGTGGCTTTCATCACTGCTCCTTGAAGAGAGTCACCTGCAGGTGATGTGGACGTGACTGACGTGTGTGCATCTATCCCAAAGGCTGGCTATAAAAATGCATGAATAATTCATGCAGAATACTTTGCACAGTAATGCCATTAACAGGCTCTTTCAATTGATTATGCTAATAATGACAGAAACTCATATTGTATGTTTCCTTTTAGACCTAAACACACAGGAAAAAACACTTGTAAAAATGCTGATTTTCAGAGACCACATGAGGGCAGACTTTAACCAGGAAAAAAAAAACAGTTTCTACGCCTACAGTTGCCATATTTTATTCTTTGTAAAATCCAAAAGCTCAAAAAATTAAGTCTGCTACAGGTTCTGTATCCCACCCGTCTTTATAGTCTCGAAACCTAGAACTAAAGAGAGTTGTCTTTCCCCCATTATTAGGCGGGAGCCCCTTTCTCGTGTCCCACAGGGGCTCTCTGCAGGGTGGAAGCAGACACACTTTTCTCTCATTTCTTCCTCCTCGGACTCTCTCACTTTTGGGTCAGGTAGAGACACCCTCTCCCTAATAGTGAAAATCAATCACTGATTAAGAACACGGTCCTTGGGTCCAAACGGCAAAATTTAAAGATTCTTTTCTGGCTATACTACTTAGTGTTGGATGACATTGGGCAAGTTTCCGAACCATTCCTTGCTTCAGTTTTCTTCACTGCAAATAAGATCAATAAAAGCTTGGTCTGCAAAGGTTGTTGTGAGAATGAAATGTGTATTCAGTGAACTTAGAATGGGACTTGCACATGGTAAACACACAACACATGGTGTCCTTGTGGTTACTTAAAAGGCAAGGAAAGAATGAAGGTCTCTTAAGCTAGCACATGAACATGAAAATTGGGAAAACATAAATATCGTCACAAAGAAATTTCCACTTGCACATTTTTTTGAATAGTGCAGTGTAGTTTATTCGCATATAGGATTCTAATTTTCTAATTTCCTCTGAAATGATGGTGGGAAAGAGGATAGAGTTTGGATCCAGAAGTTATGGGAAAAAATAAAAGGCCAGAAAAAGAATGGCCAGTGAGTAATAGGGATTGTCAGTTGAAATGATATATTTTCATCAATTTTTCTTATTCAATCTGAGAAAGACAGGAATAAAACTCTCAGAATTTAAATTTGATAGAAATTGGCTTATCATGGAGAGATATAAAAATAAATATATTCATTCATTTCTTCCTTTCTTCTTTCATTTATTTTTCCTATCTGTTGATATTAGAAATATTCTGAAACCCAATTATGTCTACAAAACTATGGGTGCTGAGAGTGTTTGTATGTGTAGGCGTGTAGTTTGAGAAACATAAACATCATGACTTAATGATGAGAAAATTACAGGAAACAATGGGAGAATGGAAGCAGCTGAGACCGGCTAGGAGCCAATTTAGCATATTCATATATGCTATTTACAAAACCATTAGATGAAATGTATCACTTTAATCCTATAATTGAACATTTAAAGACTTATGTGGCATCATGAATTCAGTTGTATTTATAAACTATAGCAGTCTTCATGGCTCCAGTATTTTAATGAATTATCACTAAAAATTGAAATAAAATCCTGATGAAAAATTGTTTGTGGTCTTTCCCTCAACACAATTTACTAGAGTTGCACTATTAATGTTCATTTTTTAAAAATTTTTCCATGGGCAGGCACCGGGAACCGAACATGGCTCTCCGGCGTGGCAGGCGAGAACTCTGCCACGGAACCACCGTGGCCCACCCGCTATTACCTATTTTTAAAAATAGATTTTGATTTATTTTGATTAAGTTTTCTTAAAAAATTATAAGCATATATGACTAAATCTCCCAATATGTTTTCATAGCCAACTATTGACTTTTTTCTTCACCAAATTTACTTCACCAAAGCAATTTTCACTAACCGGCTGCCAGTTTTTCTTTACTTAGGTGTTCCGCAGCCACCTTTGCCCCCATTGCACTGCAGCCTCCTCTAATAGAGACTCATCACCTTATACAGGGATTGTTGTAATAATTAACCCTCAGAAATGGACTTCACACTGTTAGAACTTTTATTATTTTTAATTTTCTCCATTAAAATGGGTACTATTTGGTTTTGTAATGTAGTAGTGTGGTATTGAAGATACTAGAGAAACAGCTATAAGATTAAATAAAAATATTTACATATTGATAGCACTTGACTCTGTTCTGTACAAGCTAAAAATGACTTTCTTTTTCATACCTGCTTACTCTATGGACCCCATCTACATTCAAATATCTCCCAAGCAGTTGGGTTAAATCCTGAGTGGGTTGCAATGATTTTTCTGGCACACTTGGGTATTTTCAAATCTCTTCCAATGTAAATCCTTTCTTCCTGATCCATCTTGGCTCTGCTTTAAACGTGCCAAGTTTGGCTACTTCTCTTTCTTTCATTCTACCCCAAGTTTCTCAACTTTCTTTCCTCTATTTTGGAGAATGAGGAGGAGTAGCAGTGAAGGAAATGTCTCACTGAAATGGCAGAATTGTAGGCAGAGTGTGACAGATTTTAATAGCTGCCTCTTTTCCCAGGCTTCCCTATAGACTCTGTTTGGGCGATGCCTTTTCTAGCTGCCCCCCTTAAACCTCACCACCTCATCACGGAACTCACCACTGGCCTTCACGCTCTCTGGGCTGAGATCACCTGCTCCCTGTCAGGAACTTTGGAATGCATCCTGTTCAAGACCCTTCACCTCTATCCAGGTGTCCGCATATGACCCGGGGAATAGGTCTTTGTTTCTGTGTCTCTCATCTGGTAGGAGAGCAGCTCACTCCCGGAGCTAAGCTTTACTCATTCCAGAAAGAACTTCTTGATTTCATGCTTTTTAACTAAATTCCAGAGAAGATATAGTAAAAAACTGCGTTGTGTTTAGTGCATGGAATTTTTAAACTTTATGTATATATATATAAATATTATATGTGTGTGTGTGAGCATAACACAGTATCTATCACATGGTTTATATCTAATAAATATAAAGTTTATAAATATAAGTTTTAAAGCGTCTTCCTTTCTTTGTTTTTCTGCAACCATTCTTTCACTCCTCGAACTGGTCCTATTCTCTACTGTCGAACTGATAATCCAAATATCCAACCGCATGGGGTGGCTGACCTATTTAGGCAGAATCAGCGCCTCTCCGACCTGGCTCAGGCATCCAACCCCTGAGCAGTGGGGACGTTTTGACGGCCCCGAGTCTCTGTGAAGCCATTGTCCAGGCACCCAGAGCAGTATCTCTGACCAGTGTCGACATTCTGTTACCATCAAGAGCTTTTTCTCTCTGACTTCCCTTTACTGTCTCCCCTATCAAGAATATTCTCTCTTCCCCTTGATTATACAAGTTTTATTCATCCCAAAAGCCACATGTAAGCCCATAAATTTTCTCGGACCTTTCAAATCTGTTGTGCGCTCAGATTTCTCAGTGACCGCCTTTTGTTTTTCTCTCGGGGATCGTATTATTCAAGTGGGGTCCCCTGCTCTTTTTGCAGATCAGGATGAAACGCACTTCTAGGAGATAGGAATTTGGTTTCCTGAGCAGACTCTAAGTCACCGCAAGGGTGGGGAGTTGACTCCACATGGGGTGAAACTTGACCAGTGGAAATGGAGATAATTTCACCCCTCATTCCTTCCCTGGACTGCTCGAAGGGCTGTTTTTTTCCATCAACTCTTTGGGCGACTTCACCCTCGCTGCATGAATGAATACGCCTGCCAGCCGCCTGTTGCGCCTTTTCCGGTTTCATCATGAGGAAGCGCCCAGCGCAGGGATGGCTTATGTCACACTATGCAGCATTGCATCTTTCTTTGCCTCATCTCCATTTTTCCTCACCCTCATTTTTCTGTATTTTCACCTCCAAAATAAAGATTCAGTACCTCTCCCAGCCTCAGGCTCAGCATTCTAAAGGATCTGTAGGCCAAATCCCATTTTCCAATGCATAAAGTTATGTATTATCTACAATACCGATTAGGCACTTAGTTCATTTCTTCTTCTCTTATCTTATACAAACAGTTATTCACCCTTTAAAAAAAAAAATTCCTCCATAACCAGCTTCTGCAGGTCATGGATTCTTTACATGAAAGCCCATATCATTCTCATTTTCTTTTTAGCATGTTGTCTAGCAGCATTATGCCCCCAAAAAGAAGATATATACATATATATAATATTCATATCATTATGTGAATAACAGATGCCATTTATATCCATTCAGTTATACCGATATTATCCATTAGCCATAGAGATTCACTGCACTGAAACATTGAAAATGAATTATTTCTCTTTGTTTGAGGACCCATAAATATTTACAGATTTTTAAAGTTTTAAATATTCATGAAGACAAAATCAAACATCTTTATTTAAACTGTACGCTGTACTTCTTTACTTCTTCCTTATCTTAAAAGCACCCAAATGAACCAGCAACAATTAAAAAGAGCAACATTTAACAAGTAATGATAGTAAATCATATAAGGCTTAGGGTTTTCTAGTAATAAAATAGAAAAATGAAGCATGTAGCAAGGCAAATTAAGAAGGCAAGAAAAGAAGCCAAAAAAGATAATTGCTCAATTACAAGGCATTAAAATTTTTCCTGGCATTGTTTATTCATTGCTGTTGGCTGAATTTGTAAATTCCAGTAAAGTAACAAAGGACAAGAAAATGCCTTTCTTTCTTTTTTTTTTTTTTAAAGGTTGGGATTGTCTAGACTAACTAAATGTACAATATGTTTGATGGAAGGTTTTTTCTTGTCTTTTTAAATTAGTGAAGTTGTGAGTTCATAGACCAGCCATGCACAAAATAGAGGACTCCCCCACACACCCCAGCAGCAGCAGCCTGCACTCACGAGGAACATTTGTCAAACTGATGACAGCACATTTTTATAATTGTACAGTTAACTATAGTTTATGCTTCAGCTTAGGGTTCACAGTTTGAGCAGGGCAGCTCCACGATTTTTTATTAATTCTTGTTCTATTACCACATATACAACCGAACATTCTCCCTTTTAACCACATTCAGGCATATTTCACTGCTATTAATTACATTTAGAATGTTGTGCTACCACACAGTGAAATATATGCCTGATTGTGGCTAAAAGGAAACATGTAATGTTGTATGTGTGGTAATAGATGCCCCCTTCATTACCAAAACATTTCCATCATTCCACATAGGAACCCTGTGCATTTTAAGCTGAATTTGCCACTCCCTATCTCTACCTTGAACACTGGTAACCTATATGCTAGATTCTGACTCTATGAATTTGCTTATTCTACTTATTCCATATCAGTGAATTCACATAATATTTGTTCTTTTGTGTCTGGCTTATTTCACTCAACATGATGTCTTCAAGGCCCATTCATGTCGCGTGTGTCAGAACTTCATTCTTTTTTATGGCTGAATAATATTCTATTGCATGTATACACCCCATTTGTTTATCCATTCTTTGGTTTGTGGATACTTGGGTTGCTTCCATCTTTTGACAATTGTGAGTAATGGTTATGTGAATGTGGGTATGCAAATATTATTCAAGTCTGTGCTCTCAATTCTTTTAGGTACGCACCTCGTAGCGGGATTCTCCTATGATATGGTTATTCCAAATATTCTGAGAAACTGTTTTCCGTAGCAGTTGCACCATTTTACATTTCCACCAATTATGTATAAATGTTTCTATTTCTCTACATCCTCCCCAATATATATTTTCTTTTTTAAACTCTTTTATTGTATAGTATAACATATATACAAAGCAAAGAAATAAAAAAGCAATAGTTTTCAAAGCCCTCTTCAGCAAGTAGTTACAGGACGGATCCCAGGGTGCCTCATGGGCTACCATACAATCCTGCCATAGTTTTCCTTCTAGCTGCTCCAGAATATAGGAGGCTAGCAGGCTTAATACTTTTTTATCATCACAATTGACTTTTTTCCTTCTTTTTTTGGTAAACAATAACATATATACAAAAAAGGTATAAATTTCAAAGCGCAGCACCACAATTAGTTGTAGAACATATTTCAGAGTTTGACATGGGTTACAATTTCACAATTTTAAGTTTTTACTTCTAACTTTCCTAAAATACAGGAGACTAAAAGAGATATCAATTTAATGATTCAGCATTCATATTCATTTAAGTCCTATCTTCTCTGTTAAACTCCACCATCACCTTTGATTTTTTCATACCTCTCTTTAAGAGTTGTTTGGATTATGGCAATTCTGTATTTTTGATATTGGAAGGGTCTGTCACTAATATGGGGTAGGAGATGGAACTATTTGATGTTCTAGGGAGGCTGGGCTAGGTGTCAGGACTTCTCTGGACCTGTGACACATCTGGAGGTTGTAGGATTCCGGCAAATTACTCAAGTGCCTGGAACCCTTGTGGAATCTTACGTATTGCCCTAGGTGTTCTTTAGGATTGGCTGGAATGGTCCTGGTTGGGGGTTGGCAGGTTATGACAGGTAGCAAGGTCTACCTGAAGCTTGCATAAGAGCAACCTCCCGAGTAGCCTCTCAACTCTATTTGAACTCTCTCTACCACTGATACTTTATTAATTACACTTCTTTTCCCCTTTTTGGTCAGGATGTAATTGTTGATCCCACAATGCCAAGTCTGGATTCCTCCATGGGAGTCCTCTCCCATGTCACCAGGGAGACTTTCATCCCTGGATGTCATGTCCCATGTAGGAGGGAGGGCAATGAATTCACTTGCAGAATTGGGCTTAGAGAGACTGAGGCCACATCTAAGTAACAACAGAGGTCCTCCAGAAGTAACTCTTAGGCATGCCTATAGGTAGTCTAAGCTTCTCTGCTACCTACATAAGCTTCACAAGAGTAAGCCTCATGATCGAGGACATGATCTATTGATTTGGGTGTCCCTAAAGTTTGACACAGTATCAGGGGATTCCCTGATGATAAGGTTTAATAGTTCCATAGTATTTCTCCTCTCCCTTAGGGGACTTTGCCAATACTTTTTGATTATCTGCTTACCATACCCTAGGATGTTTCTAGGAATTGCTATAACCTATACAGGATTAAAGGACCTCTTTCTCATTCTGTGCTCCTTGTGCTTCAGTTGTTCAAATGAGCTTTACAGATAGGTTGAATTAGATTATGCACTACAGAAAATTTCAGTTCCAGATCAAATAAACTTTTCTTCCATTGGTCTCAAAGAGTATGTGTGGTTCTAAAACATAGACACTGTCTTCCTTACCCCTAGGTTCTGAATTACTTTAACCCCAACTTGTTTGGCTTTGTTCTTATCTCTGAATATCAGGTTATATATATAAAACAGCCTCTCAAAATCCAGAAGTAATAATCATTTACATTTTCTTTTTTTTAATTGAGGACATTACAGGTGTACAGAAAAATCATGTAGAAAGTACAGAGATCCCATATGATCCCCTCTCATACACATAGTTTTGTTGTTGTTGTTGTTGTTAATAGTAATCATTCTCGTGGATGTGAAATATTACATCATTGTGTGTGTGTGTGTGTGTGTGTGTTTTAACATAACAGTCATAGTTAAAATACAGAAAAATACAAAGTCATAGCAGCCCTGGCAACCTAAGACAGCATGTATATGTGTGTGCAGTCTAAATTACACTCTACTTATTTTACAGAAATTTTCCCTGGAAACCAAAGGCCCTGGCAGATGCTCCCTGAGCCAGGAGATGATATTTTGGTTTCATTCTGTCCCTGTAGTATGGAATAATAATTTGAACATAAATAGATGAATATACATTTTGAAGAGAAAATATTTCATCATACTCAGTATGAGAATGCAAAGAGATACTGCTTTGCTAACATGGTAGTAGTTATGAATTGAAATCAGTTTTTAAAATTGTTTTTAAGAGGTCGACATCAACCCAAATACACTACCTTTTCTTATTTCACAATATTTCTGGAAGAAGTTGGCCAGCACACATCACCGTGCATGTTTCTACACGTGGGAGCATGGAAACACATTCCGATGCTTCCCTGTGGTGGCAGAATAAAATTTCCCACAGTGGTTCTCTTCAAATGACTCAGGAAATCTTTCGCCTCATCTGCCAAGCTCTCTCTAAAGCCCCCTCCCGGAGCACCCGGACAGCAAGCCTAGGATGCAAGCGGGTCAGGGCTTCATCCCAAAGCTAGCTGGGGGCTCTCCCCTGGTTTGTAGTGCACAGCCACAGAGGAGGTGGGCGGCACCTTTGCCCCGCAGACCTCTGGTCGTGAGGATGGGTCGCCTCGCCACTGCTGAGGTCGCTGGGCTTCCAGAGGGCTCTCCCGCCTTTTGAAATGACTTCCTCTCTGATTCATCCAATCCACCATTTCTCTGTACACTTTTTAGATATTTTGTTTATTAACAACCTTAAAAAAAAAAGGGAATATAAAGATGCACAGTTTCTTCTGCAAATACGACGTGAACTCATTTGGAGATAAAACCTGACCTGACCAGAAATGAATCTATTTATAAACTTGTGTGTTTTATTTAGTGGATCTATGCGTTTGGATCCCTGCAGGAATACTGCTGTGTTCCATTTGAGGCTGCTGCTCCACACCGAAGTGGAGAGGCTGGAATAATATACAGTAGGTGAGTCCTATTGCCTTGCTCAAATTCCCCGAAAAACCTGAATTTCAAAACCCATCTGGTCCCCAATGTTTCAGGAGAGGTACTGTGGACTTATAAATACTGTGTTACATCTATATGAACGAACCTGGAAAAATCTCCATGGTATGCTAGGTTTGAAAAAGTTACAAAAACTGTATAGCATAATCCCATTGTAAACTGATACATACGAGCGTTTGTGTACATAAGATGGGTGTTTGCCAGCTTATATGAACAGAGAGAAGGCAAAAAGTATATGCTGTTCTATTGTCTTTTCATTGTCTTTTGTCTTATACAAATCAACCTCATTGTATAAAAATGATTAGTTTCCTTGCACCATTGGATTAGGTGGGGTGTGGGGGTGCGGGAGGAAATGATAGTAGTCTTATGACTATAAATATAAATATTAATTCTGCTACTGTTAGCAAACATTTATTAAACACTGTTCCAGTTTTCTAGGCTGCTTAAAGCAAATACCATGACGTGGTTCAGCATGAACAATTGGAATCAAAACTTACTATAAGACTGACATTGAAATAAGTATTTGGGGCAGGCCACGGTGGCTCAGTGGCAGAGTTCTCACCTGCCATGCTGGAGACCCAGGTTCGATTTCTGGTGCCTGCCCATGCAAAAAAAAACCACCAAAAACAAAAAAAGCAGTTCAATTCACTCTTATTTTCCATCCCTTTTTCTTTTACTATTTCCAGCTTTATCTTCTTAGCATTTTTCGGTTTCAAATATATTGACTTTTCTATATAGTTAGTTGTCTGTCTCCTCCACTCAAATATAATTTTCTTAATAGCGGGTATTACTTTGTTTTATTTACTGCCTCATCACCAGTATCTAGAATGCTGCGTGGCACGAAGTAAGTATTCAACCAAAGTTAAATGAATCAATAAAAGCTCTATGTGGCAGATACATGCTGCGTAGGAGACTATGGACTGAACTGGATGCAACAAATGTCGGCTGTTTTAATGTGAAAATGAAAGAATAAAAATGAAGGGACTATTGAAAAGCTAGCCAATGCAATATCATTTCATTGATACCATTCAAAGTAGAATGGCTTTGAAATAGTGGCTATGCTGTGGACATCGTTTTGTATTCATCCTTTTATCCACATTTTCTTCATTTCCTATTCCAAATAAACAGAATTCTTACTGAGCCTCTGATAATATTCTAGTATATTGATGGTAGTCTTATAGATATAATTAATTGACTTTTTTTTACTAATTTTGTTAACAACTTCATTCATTTATTAAACATTTATTAAATAACTATTAATTGATTTTATAGTCATTTAGAGTTATAATATATTCGCAGATTTCATTGCTTGATACTAACTTATAAGTTAATGTCCAATTGTATTCCACTCTTTGATAGTCTTACCTTACAAGTGCATCTTTAAAATATTATGTTAAAAAATACTTTTTCACTAAAACCGTTCTCTAAAGATCTTATTTCTTTAAAACGGCTCTAATGTAGGGTCTTTACTTAAATTTTCTAAGTCTCATTTCTAAAATTTGGCATCACCAACTCCAAAGCTAACTTTAAATTATTTTACTATATTACTTTAGTCCTGAAGTAATGTATTATAATAATAGAACACTTAGCATTCATTTAATTTTAAATCTACAACTGAAAAATAATGATGCAGTTTAAAGGGCACTATACCAAGATTCAAGTTCCTTGAATTCTAAAACTGCTTCTTCCAGTTATCAGTTGTATGGTTTTGATGCATCTGTTTACTTTTCTCTACCTTAGTTACCTCGTGTGTGGATTGGATTAGATTAGTTTGAAGGTATCTCCTGGTACTAATGCTCATTTATTGCATTTTAAGTGAGCTGACATTTCTAGTTACTAAGTCATGAACTGCTTCAAAATACCATCCCTCCACAAAGGGAGACAGTCTGGTGATTCCAAAAAAAGTGAAGTATAGAATTATCACCTGACCCAGAAATCCCACTTCTAGGTCTATACACAAAAGAATCAAAAGCACGGATTGGAACAATATTTGCACATCAATGCTCATACCAGCATTATTTACAATTGTCAAAAGATAGAAGCAACCCAGGTGTCCATAAACCGATGCATGAACAAAATATATACGTATATAATATACACCATGGAATATTATTCAGCCATAAAAGGCAGTGATACTAGCAGAATTGTCTGCTAAATGTCAAAATTATCTGGAATTTTGTGGCTGATGATCACAGTATGGCATATTATTCATGGAATATATCAGCATAGAAAGGAAGATATTCTATGTAGTTATTATATTAAAATATTTTTAAAAATACATTGTGGGTGCAACTGTGAGAAACAGAAATGCCAATACATTTCTATAAAAGTATGAATTACAACATGTTTGAAAAGCAATTTAAAGTATTTGAGAAATTTAAGCCTGCATATTGAAGGATTTTAGTTTTGATTCAGAAGTCTGTTTGAGATATTTAGGATATTTTTTCCTTTTAATATTCTCCACATAACAGTATATTTATATTAATGAAAGGAAGGCATAGTTATAAAAGGAAATGGTGAATTTTATGGATAATTTGAGAATAAAAGTTGTAATTGATAGATCAGAAAGTCTTAATGTTGGACAACAATGTAAAGAATAATTACAAATTCTGTCTAATATATCGAATCCCCTGGATTGTTTCTAAAGCTTGGTGTTTGGCTTTCTCCTTTGTTTTCTAGAATTTGCCTTTCTGAAACTCAGAATTGGACTGCATAGCTAAGTGAGAGTAACAGGCCACATTTTATTGGTGCTAAACTCCTCTAGGTGCTGTATGTACTACAATTGCAACTAACCAATTCCCCAAAAACAAATTAATGGAATAGCCAATTCCCCAATGTGCTTGCATCCACTATTCAGTTCTTTTTGAATGTTTCCTTTTTATTTTCATATCAGAATTTGGTGGAATATTTCATTTTCTTTGCTCCAGCTCTCTCACACTGCAAATAGAAACTGAGAGAAGAAAATAAAAATTTAGGGACAGAGAATGCAAAACTGAAGGCTTATAAAATTGCATATGATATGGTTTTTAAATATGTAATGTATTAATATGCTATTATTCATGAAGAAAGTATAATCAATCAATATATTCTTCTTCTTCAATCAGTCTTGAAGAAGAAGAATATATCCTTGAAGGGCATATTTAAAAAATGTATCAGTAAGGAAAATGTATTCAATTTGTGTCCAAGTGCCCTACAGCTGCTTGGAGAGTCTGAGAATAGGAGACAATGTTGATTGTCAAACAGGGAGAGTGGAGACTGAGAGGCAAAAGAGGAGATTAATGTAAAATATTTTAATGGTCATGAAGAATTTTTGTAACAACATTTTTCATGAGAAGAATACTTCCAATAGGCTACAATTTTAAAGATGGGCTTTTTAAATTGAATTTAAATGGTCTGGCTTTTGGAAAACTTGCCCATGAGTCCCCTGAAAAACAGGTTCACTGGAATGCATTTCAAGAATGTACCTACAAGCATATTATCTTTGTAAGTGAGTATATTCCTATAACTATGCATGAGTGGACATAAAAATAAAAAACTATTCCTAAATATGAACTATTCTTCTTAATATAGTCTACCTGAATTTTTAAAAGAATATATTTATAAAAATTCTTTGTATCAGCATTTTATCATAGCATTTATTCTGGAATCTATTTAAGAACAAATTTAAAAAGACTTTATTATTTGAATTATTCAGAAATATATCCTTATCATGAATAACAGCTTATATATGGAATTAATTTAAAATATTGATACATTTCATTAGTATCTTACTTAGAAATGTACTTTCTATAAGCACATTAGAAATGTGCAACAAGTATGTATTCCTTGAGAATACGAAGTCTCTATTTCAATTTCATTGGTTGCAGAGTAGGGGTATAGAGCTGAGCAGTAGGTCAAAGACAAATTACATATCCACTAAAAGGCTTTTATATATACAAAATAAAAATAAATCCACTACAACCAAGTAATTAAAAGACAAAGTAGTCAACAAACTATACGCTTAATGAAATAGCCATCAACTCAATTGGCTTTCGGTGAGCTCGCATGATTCTATAACTTATCCATCTTTTAACGTGACAATTTGTTACACTGAGTGGCGATCACCGCAGACTCTTCTGTTCCCACTGACGCCCCAAGTGCGATATGGGCAGCTTTAACACGTGGAGCTGCTAGGGACGTTAGTAACTATTACATATTGCTATTTACTAGTTTGGGCTCCAGCCCCTCTCCCAGGAAGCCTACAGAGACGTAATAATTTGGACCAGAAAACTGAACAGACTTAACATTTCAAAAGTAATACTGGAGGAAGGACTATTTCATATTATCATTTGAGGAACAAGAAAGAATGCTTAAAAATTCTAAGTATGTTCTGTGCTAGGATATCCGAAAAATCACAACTATGGTTCTTCAGGCATCTTTTAGGCATTTTAAATGGGATTAGGCACCATATTATCTGCAAGGGGTAATGTTAGAAAATGATCAATTTGTTGCTATTAGTTGTGATGCTTTATTATATTCTATACCTAATTCTATTATTAGGTAAAAGACGGTAATATAATCCCCTTCTGACTTTAAAATACAGTTGTAGAAATAAAATATCTACATTTATAAAACCATCTTTAAGCATAGTGCACATGGATTGTCCTACCCCAGGATGGCCATGTGTCCTGATTTCTTCTGGTATAATGATTCATACTGCCCATTGCTCTCTCAGAAGTGCCCTTGCGTGGGTGTCAAATTATACACCCACTTCTTTGGGTGGGATAAATCAGTGTTCTTCACTTGTCGTACCTCTAGGATTAACGTAAAGATGTTCCAGTGAGGACCCGAACAAGTCTACGCTGTTTTCAATTTTTATCTGTACCCCTTGCTAAATTTTATGGATATGTGAGAACTCTCCTGAATTCTGTCCTTTTTCTTTTCCCATGAACCCTTTCAGAAATGTCCCTTCCCTCTTCACATGATACAAGCATACTATTTATTCACCCAGACCTTAATAAGAGTGCATTTCTCCAGCCACAAAAATCAACCAGAAAGACAATTTATTTGATGGAGCGTCTCTTAAGAGCTGAGCAAAGAATTTGAATGGGGCTGGCACTTAGTTCACCTGGAGGTGAACTCATGACAAGGATCCCTGCTTTGCCAAGGAAGAGATTTTATGTGAAATGATAATGTTGAGGGGAAAGAAGAAGGGAGCATTTTAAAAAATGTCTATTTTAATTGAGAAAAGGAAGGAAATCAGAGTTTTTTTCTGACAGGACATTACCAGTTTGATTAGGTTGAAAATGAAACATGGCTCTGCCAATTAAGTTATGTGGCAAATATTTTCTACTGATTCAATGATCTAATATGATGCTCCATAGATTGTACCAAATAGATATTAAAGTTCACAGTACAATCTACAATATGCAAAGGCATTATTTGGAAATATATAAATTTAAGTTAGGTATATGACAGACTTTTTGAAAACCCCTGGCATAGACACGGACGTACAGATGTTCTGAGAGGAAAGGGTTTGCCCCATTAGAATAATCAGTCAGATTGCAGTCAGACTTGAACTCGAAAGATTAATTAATAATTTTATTTGGCAAACACTTCAATAAAGAGAGAGGACAAATTAGGTGAAGGCAAGACAATTAAAGGCATGAAGTTAAAAAATAATCAGGCGTGTTCCGGGAGTGGAATATAATATTTGCATGCATTCGGTCTTTCGTTTTTCTTTCAGTCTTTTGTTTTTGAATGAAACATTGGAGATGAATTATTTAGACTTTTTTTTTTGTATGCTGTATGGCGGGGTCACATTTCATTCTTTTCCTATGTGAGTATCCTGTTATTGCAGCACCATTTGCTGAATTTTTTTGTTTGTTTGCTTCTTTGTGTTTTGGGAAGTGTCATGGTCAGGTTCATGTGTGAACTTGGCCAAGTTGTGGTACCTGTTTGTCTGGTTGGGCGAGTGCTGGCCTGTCTGTTGCGATGAGGACATTTCGTAGAATTAAATCATGTTCACGTCAGCTGCATCCACAGCTGATTCCGTTTGTAATCAGCCGAAGGGGAGTGTCTTCTGCAATGAGTGATTCTTAATCTGATCACTGGAAGCCTTTTAAGGAAGAATCAGAAGAGACAGGCTCTCTTCCTGCTTCGGCTGGCGAGCCTCTCCTGTGGAGTTTATCCAGACCCTCCATCGGAGTTGTGGGCTTCACAGCCTGCCCTGCGGATTTTGGACTTTGCGTTTCCATTTTTGGAAACGTGAGACACTTTTATAAATTTTATATTGGCGAGTGTTCCCTGTTGATTCTGTTTCTCTAGAGAACCCTAACTAATACAGGAAGTGCACGGGCTTAGAATCAAACCTGGCTCTCTTGCATGGCAGACGAGAATTCTACCATTGAATCACCCTCGCACCCCCAATTCTTTAGACTTTAAAGCAGAAAATAGGTTAAGGCCTGATTGCTTGTCCATCCCACATTCTCCCCTCACCATGCCCTATATGTTTGATATTCCATATCCTTTTCTGTTTCTTTCTATACTTACTAATTTTTAGGGATATTGCCTTTGTAAACTTATTAATATGTAGCTGCATAATTTACTTATTTATTGTATGAATGATCTATTGTCTTGTCTCTTCCAAATGACGCATATGCTCCTAGAAGGAAGGGATTTTGTCTGCTGTGTTTAATGATACATCCAAGCACCCAGAACACTATCTAACGCATAGAGATCCCCCTAAATACATGTTCCATGAATTACACGCACATACTGCAGAAAATCCTTAATTCTGAGTTAAAAAAAGAAATGTAGACTTCCTGGAGGAGGTAGAACTTAAATGTGGTCTGAAAGGATGGATAGAATCTCAATGGGAAGAAAGATATTGTTGATGCAAGCGAAGTGTTTGGACTCATCTCATAGCTGTCTATTAAGAGTGGGCTCTCCAGAAAGAAGCCCATTTTCTTCATTATTCTATGTTTCTGCCTTCATGATAGAGAAATAGTTCCTGTTGCGCTGGGAGAGCTTCAGAAAAATTGCTCCAGATGTTCTTAATTTATTATAAGTGTTTACCAAATAAATTTGCCAATCCTGATTTTCTCCTTCCTGAGTCTTGCACATCTCACAAAGCTGCTTTTACATTAGTTCCTATTGATATCGTCTTGGGGCTTGTACATGAGCTACACATGGTACTGTGCAAACATCGGGGAAGATAGTTGGCTTCATTAGTTCACTTATAGTACAGTGTCACCTTTTGTTTTAGTTTAACGAAACATAGTCAATTATTGTTTTAGAGACACAAAAGCTTCATCTTAAGATCAAATTTCCATTTACGTTTTGTTAAATCATTTCTTTTTTCAATGCCTTGGGGCTAGATCTGTCAGACAAAGCTGAATATTAAATTTTCTTTGCACACGCAAGTACCCCAACCCAGTCAAAGCATGTCAGATCCTATTTCTATTTAAGTCTCTAATACATTCTTTCAATCTCATTGAAACCACAGTTATCAGAAAAGGGTAAATCCTATTCTTTAAAAAGTGAATAAGATTCTGTGCTCAGTGGAATACTTGCTTTGGTCTAGAGTACAGATTATTAAAGCTCAGCTCTATTTATAGGGCCCATGTAATAGTAAATGCTACCTACCTCCAGCTCTCTTTGTTCACTATTCTTCAAGATTAAGTGTTGAGGTCTCAAGCCTTTGGGAATCCTTCCCTAACTTCTTCAAATCTGCATAGGAAACCAGTTCTATAGCATCCTTGCTAAGCCCTGGCAATAGAACATACTCAACCATTTGTTCTTAATGTGTGTTTTTTTTTTGTAGAGATAGAGCAGATGCACTACCCAGGAACTTGAAATA
This sequence comes from Myrmecophaga tridactyla, assembly GCA_004026745.1. NCBI lineage: Eukaryota > Metazoa > Chordata > Mammalia > Pilosa > Myrmecophagidae > Myrmecophaga > Myrmecophaga tridactyla. The sequence continues at coordinate 28,429 of PVIY010013941.1, read as the reverse complement.
ATACAATATCTCATGTCTCATTCATCCAAAGGAATCCGAAATGCTGTGGATGGGCCCAGCAGTCTGTGGACCATCCGGCATTCCAGGTGACTGGAGACAATGGCAATGAAAATTTTAAATTTTTATCTACCTATTTGGCTGTGAACTCCTAAGATGATGGTCTACATATGTTACCCCCGTATTTACAATTCCTAGCACAGTGTTTGGCCTCCGCACTGTGCCTGGTCTATATTTGTTAGGGCAATTCTCAAAATGAACTTCCTGCCATATAAGCTTCTGAGGTAGAATCAATTGATTCAATTTTACAGATTTAAAATTGAAAACTTGACAAAAAATGGAAGAATTCTTTTTTTGAAAGAACATAGTGGAAAATAAATTTTGAAACTGATAATGTGAAAGTAAAAGATATTTAAGAGTCAGATTTATTAAGTCTAGTTCTTTCCTGCCTCAAAAATTCTGGATTTATGTCCCTTTATTGTTTTTCTCATTAATCTACTCAATTATAATCATAATCAGAGCAACATTTTTATAGGCAGATTCTTATACGAACTCATTTAATCCCCACTAAAACCCCATTATTTCTCTCCTCATTTTATAGAAGAAAATTGAGACAATAGCAGTAAAATAAGATTACTACCAAATGGTGAAGCAAGGATTCAAAACCAAGTAGTCTGGATTCAGAGTCTTTCTCCTAACTCCTAACTACCACTGATGACTTTGTTTTATATATATATATATATATAATTTTATTTATATATGTACTTAATTATTAATTTTAATTTAAAAATATGTCCTGAAGTCCTTTCTGGTCCATGAATATTTCTCTAATGATTCAGAAATGCGCACATCCTTTGACTTTATCCTGAATATAGTGTTTAGAACTCCTTAACTTAACATTCCCTTCAAATGGTCTTTGGAGCATAATATAAATTCTTCTTCCATGCACATATTAGCTGACATTGAGTGCTCATATGCTGATAATTGCTCTCAGAATCGCTTTTCAGGTTTTTCATATGCTTCTGAAGAAAGTACCACGTCTGTCTAAATTCATTTGACCAGCATCTCGTATCAGTTTTTTTTGATGACATTCTGTGATGATTACTTGAAGTTGTTAATAGAAAATGGCTTAAGCTTTTCATTACTGCATTAAAAGAATTATTTCTTAAAATGGTTAAAATCCCACTTCTTTTTTATGTAAGAATCATTTCCCTTTTATCAAAAGTAAATTGGGCCTTTTTTTTTACATTCTGAAAGGAGAATAGATTTCTACCTTGTGTTAAACATTTGCTAATTAGTATCGCAGCTCACAAAAATAATTATAATAAATGCTCTGAAGTCAGGATTAACTCATTTTTTAGCTGAGAATCTGAGTACTCCTAACTGCCCATGCAAAGCGAGGAAGAAGGAAGTAAACAGAAGGAGGATTTAAAGAAAGAGAAAGGTCACAGGAATGAAAAACATACAGCAATTTTAATTTTGTTATATGAAGAGAAACAACTTATAAATTAGAATGTCAATTAATAGTTGATGTTACCACAAATGGATATATATATATGACTAGTTACTGATGAAATGCTCATTCTCTCACAAAGGCTTTATTTTTACTCTTTTCCTTTGAAAACTTTCTATTTGAAGCAATGAATATTTGCTTCCAGTTATCCTATAGAATACTTCTTTGGAAAATTTGAAAGAATTTTTTCAACTACCATGCTACCATGATGTGGGAGTAGGAAAATTGCAGGTGGCAGTCAATGGCAGGGCTCTGCCATGCCTCAGTGAAAGGTTATCTTATCCTAGGCTATTGCATGTATTTTTAAAAAAGGCCTGAATTAACATGGACAATAACAAGTTTATCGACTTTTGGACAAGCACTATAGACAAACAGTGGTATTACCATTTTTAAACAGATGAAATAGGAAAATTTACTTCTATATATATTAGTTTTTGACCCCATATTCAGAAAGATTTTCCAAGTTAATGCTTATGTTTATACAGCAAAGATGTGATATAACTTAGCAAGCAGATGTTGGCTGAACATCAAAGTGAAAAAAATATTCCTTTTGAAGTAAGGATATTTTTGCCTTATATAGATCAATTTCCAGTGGATTTAATTTTTAGCAATTTCACTCATAAACTAAAGTCAATAACTTATTTCTTTGAGCAGCCATCTTCAGCTATCTTGGTAAAGTGCAGATTTTTTACTTTTAACCTTATCAAAATCTTTGTGAATAAATTGAGAAACTAGAGCTTTTTATCTAATAGTAGATAAAAAAAAATTCAAAATCTTCAACCTCTAAAAAAGAGATTAAGCATTTATAGTCTTTCTCTCGCTAGATACTATAAAGAACTGTAAAGATGTTCTCATAATATAAAGTAATCCATAGTTGCTGTAATAAAAATAATAATCATAATTTTTTTTTACTCTAACTAAAACCTGACATAAACATGTATTAATAAATGTTATTAAAAACATTTATTTAGTTAATGCTTCCATGACATCCTAGTATTACCAGGTTGGAATTTAAGTGCGGTTCCTAATACTGAAATGTACTACCAGTAAATTGTAATTAATTACCAATCAGATGTGTTTGAAAAGTGAATGAGTATTCTCCTAACCATGTGATGATGCATGACTTGGATATCTAGGTTTCTGTAGTCCTTCACAAGCTGTGGAAGTGAAGGTGTCAGACCCTGTTGAGTTCAGCTAATTGAGGATCTAACCAATTCCTTTAATAAAATGTTCAAGGTCATTCTTTGTGAGAGAGAGAGAGCGGCTCTCCATAAAAAGACTCTATTAATCCCTCATCAGTTAAATTAAAGTTTTCAGCAAATTATTTAATTTTTTTCCTTTGAATGATTTACATCTCTCTACTTTGTAACTTGACTTTTTGAGTCACTAGAGGCCACTGTTCTCTATAAAATATATTTTGAAATCATAAAGTCTTGACTACTGTATCTGAGTAATCTCAAAAGTGATCAATCTTTAGAGAGAGGAGGAAAAGACATTATATTTTGGGCAATCAGCTTACTCAGAATTAAAAAAGTGACGTTTAAGTACTCTTAAGCAAAATTTGAAATTTTACTTTAAAATTATCATTATATTTACTTTAAAATACAGATGGTATTCCTCATAATGGCATTATTTTCTCAAAATCTATGTTCTTCCAAAGAGATATAAGTATTGCAAACCCTACTTCAGTAAAATATATTTGCAAAATGATAGATTCTAAGAGATACTAATTGAAATCAGAGATAAAGTAGACAAATAAAGGTTAATGCTAACTGAGTTACAAGCATTGTTCTAAGAACTTTACATTCAATTTAATTCTCATAACATTACTATGACTTAGATACCAATGGCACTCAAACATAGTTGATGGAACTAAGGGGCAGCAAACTCAAGTAAATGGCTTAGAGGCAAACCATTAATATTACATTATAAAAGTTACCTAAAAAAAATTTTTAAGTTGATATGGGATAATTGTATCTATCTATATGTCCACCTATTAGATTATGTAAATATGTGCAGATGTATGGAATTACTTCATAATGTCTCCATTACGTTACTGGAGTAGCTCCTGTTACTGGAGTCTTTATAAACAGTATGGTTTCAGACATGAGAGAGAAAGCCACAGAAGCAAGAAGCTAAAATCAACAAAACCTGGCAGGAAAGGGAGAAACCAGCAGATGCTGCCATGTGGCAAAGGAGCCATGGATTGGAGGCAGCCTGTCTTCAAGAAGAAAGTATCTTCCTAATGATGCCTTGATTTGGACAATTTCCCAATGTAAGCTGATACGTGCCATTGTTTAGGCCAACCCATTTCACGGTATCTCCTTGGACCAGCCCAGGAAACTAAATAAAATAAAATGAAACTAATTTTATCCTACTCACAAGCTAGTCTTGTGAAAACACAAGGCCCCTGGGTTGGAGACGGGGACTGTGTTACTCATATCGAGGTTAGGAGATTTACTGCTTTTATAGCAAGTGGAAGCAGGCCTGCTCTTTGACCATGGAGAGATATGCCTCATCTTTCAAGGTTGTGCCCCACAAACAACCTTGAGAAATGGCTCAGGTAAAGAGTAATAGGTTTTTGCGTTCTTGAAATACCCAGCAAGCACTTGCTGGGATGTTCAGAGCCCAGGCAGGTTGTATCTCCAGTTACTTGATGTTGACATAAAGAGTTGGGCTTGTGTATGTGCGTGTTTGTTTGTTTGTTTTAATGGCTCACTCCTCAAGCTTCAGATGTGAGAGGAATGGATATTATATGCAGGGTTGAGGAAGCAAGACAAAGAGGAATCTTCATTTTCCTCCAAGCGTATTTCTGTTTATTTCTTAGGTTAATTAATTTTCCTTGGCAGTTTCACCTCGTTTTCTTTGTGTTCCAATTCTTTCCTACTGTATTCTCATTCACTTGATAGAATTTATTCAGTGCCCACTTTGTGCAGATAACATGTCATGGCAATGAACTTTTTGATATTCTCGAAATAGAAATTGTATTTAGTAACCTTTTAAAAATTTAAAATGTGAAGATGCCTCAATATTATTCTTTTTAATATTATGTCAAGTATCAGGTATTAAGGATAATTATATTTATAAACTCCATCCTTGATTTTATGAATATTAGCAGCTATACTACTACTAAGTAATTTCTTGCTTTAATTTCTGCAATATGTTAAACTGTTTCTTAGATATTGATTTGTTGAAATCACATATTATCTCCTTAAAATAATTTTATTCAAAATACTTAAAAAGTGTTTTTCAAGATAAAAGTAATTTGAAATCATTTTAGGAATAATTTTTCAACAGAAAGAATGCTTTATATACCTTACCATTTATCTTTCATCCTATTTCAATGTCTATATTTTCCTTTCTAGAAAAATCCCGGGATAAGAAAGCTAACTTCAAAACTGGAGTTTTAAATTACCATAGAGTCCCCTCAAAATCATGAAATATAATTAAAAATAAATTCTGATTGTGGAAATGTAACCAAGAAATTAGGATTTAAGGGATGATTTTGATTACTGAATCATTATGTAGATATTCTTCTTTGCTTTCCGGTGTGTTAGATAACACGGGAGGAAATACCTGAAATCTCTAAATTGTAATCCAGCTGCTTTGACCTCTGATAACGGTAGTGTAGCCCTTATCTTCTGCCGCTGTGATTGTAAAAGTTTGTGACTAACCTTCATTTGTAACGATTCATCCACTGGTTCAACCTTAGAGTCTTCTAATCACTAAAGGCAGCCCTTAATGTTTATTAATGAAGGTTCGGGTCAGCCCAGAACTAACCCCCACCCCAAGTCCAAAGTTATCTTGATAACCGTGACTGGATCTAACCAAAGTGAGCCCTCCCAACATGTGCAATAGTTTAGACTTTAACTTGCAAGTCACTTATACCCCATTATAATACTAAAAATCACACCCTTCATCATACTAAGGCCAACGCTTTCTTATGTACATTGTTGGACTAAGTGTGTTCAATCTGCACATCTGCAATGATGAAATCACCTCTGATGACGTCATTGGGGGGCAACTGGGCTCATTTTCCTAAACCCTGGCCGTCTTATTCTCTAACAAAACTATCAGAATTACTGCAATTCAGGGAGACAGATTTTGGTCCAACAGGCCATCTGATCTCCTGCTATGTGCCTAGTAATAAGCTTTTTCTCTCTTTGAAACCCTGGCATTTCAGGAATTAGTCATTTGAGCACATTGAGCAAAAGAATCCACTGCCTTTGTCTGGTACAGAAACTTAATATTGGAATCAACATTCTTAACCCTTACCAAATCACCATTCTTTCTAGAATATGGGATCTAATCCCAAATTTCAAAGAATCTTGAATTATTCATGCTGTATTTTTAATCTTTATCAACTCTGGGAAGAGAAAGTTACAATATGTTATTTAGGAATTTTTCCAGGATTTTTTTGGTATAATTAACATATATCACTGAAGAGATTTGATTTGCAAGTTCAGCACTATACGTTTGTACAGTGAAATAATTTCCACTTTTAATCAGCATCTTGATTTATTGAATTTTGGCTTTAGGAGTTAAATTTCCAACAAGCCATGAACTTTTGTAATAAGAAGGAGATTTGCTTTGCACTTAACTCCTCATCCAGAAAGAAAGATGTGCCTGAAAATATGCTGATCAAGTGGCCACCCACCCTTGGCATGAGCATTGCCCACACATTTACTTGAATGTATGGAACCAAATACATTTTTTATAATACAAGTCTACAGATAGCTGTTCATTCAAAAAATTTTAATTGGGTTAGAGTAATGCTATGCCATGAAGGAGAGAATACGGGTTGCGGAATTAGGATTAGACAACTTTACATTGGCTCTGCTATTTACTAACCAGAGATATTCAATGTTTCTGAATCTCAATTCTCAACTTTTTTCTCATCTATAAAATGGCAGGGTGAAGGTTTAAGATTAGAATGTCTTTGTCACATGAATAACACTGTTTGGGACCTAGAAGGCTGCCTGGTAAACTACCTTGTTTTCTTCTGCCATCTCCCTTACATCAATTTTTGTAATGTCTTCATAGCTGAAGGTAATTACACAGCATTCACAAATACTGTCTTATGCACAAGAAGAAGATAGGTTTTTAAGCAATAAATCAATGGCAATCTAAATTACAAAAAATAAAGATGATAGACGTAACACACTTTAAACTATCGAAAATACTTGTGCATTCGTGAACATAATTCAGAAGTCTTTCCCCAGGTCCATTCTCTCTTAGAAAGAGCAGGTAGTCACCAGCAGATCTGTCTTTCTTCATAGGGACTTTTTAACCTGTCATTTAACAATGACAAAGCTATAACTTTTTGGAATCCTGGTTGATTTTCCCTCAATTGTGTAAGTTTATTTCTCTGGAAAAATGATGTGAAAGGAGACTAAATAATGCCACAGATAAACTTTCCTTTGGACACAAAGGAATAATTGATTTTTCCTTGTATGCCATTTTGAAATTAAAGGAGAGCTGATGGAACACCTGCAAGGCTCTATCAGCACTGTTTAAATAGCTAATTCCCAGGAGAAAAAGAACCTTGTGCCTTAGACCACAAATTTCCCATGGATGGAGAGAATCTAGAATTTATCCTTAAAACACTATTTCCTGTCAATCATAGTCTGCAGCTACCACTTATTAAGTCCCATAAGAATCAGCAAACTTGTCCACCAAAAATATTTAAATAGATTCTTAAGTATTCTTATCTTTACAGGCAAAATAACTAACAGTCGTGATTTTGAAGAGGAATGAATTGTTCTAAGGCTTTCAAGAAACGTCTTGGTTATTTCTTCTAAATACCTAACATACTGGTTACAAGTGCAATTTTTACAGTCATTTACCTGAATGGGAGAATCATAAAATTGTGAAGATAAATCATGGATTCTTGGATTGAGATTCAAGGGGTGGGGGTCGGGGGTTATGAGCAAAATAGTCCAGCAATAGTTGTACCAAATAAAAGGTCTTGCACAAAACTGGTTTGGCTTTTATTTAACTAAACCTGTCAATTCCCATTGTTTCACACATTGTAGACCACATTTTAAACAGCTGAATGAAACAGTCACATGCACTGTCTTTGATTTACTGATATGACCAATTAGGCCAGATCAGCAAACTTTTTCTGCAAAAAGCCAAGTGGTAAATATTTTTGCTTTTGCAAACCATAAAGTCTGTTTGCCAAATAGTCAAATCTGACACTGTAGCACAAAAGCAGTCACAGACAATATGTAAATTAACAGGCATGACAATGTTTCAGTAAGATGCATTTACAAACATAGGAGGTGGGTTAGATCTGCCACGTGGGATATACTGTGCTATCATTGGGACCTATCCTTTAATTAGACCAATCACAAGATATAATCTGATGCTTGCAAGCAAAGCTTAACCGTCATGCACACAGGGGCTTCTCTGTCTCACTGACTTTCCCTCTTACCTGCGTCTTTTCAGATGCAGCCTGGCATCTGAAACACAGGAGAAATGAATAGAAGTTTTGAAAATTGAAATGATAAGAACAATGCATACAGAGTATGGAATAATTTCTAACAGCTTTTCAAATTCTTACTGTAGACGAAACTTAATTTCATTACAGATCTCAGATAGAAAACCACAGCAATCTTGATTAGCTTATGAGCGGCCCACCCGAGGTCTCTAGCAAACAGAACACTGCCCCTAGTGGACAGCCCTTGGACAATGTCCATATACACTGGTTCTCTAGTGTCTTAAAATAGAGCATGCACCACAAGGATGGGCCAAAGTGTCAAAGGGAAAGTGAGATCGATGTGTGCAGATCTTCAGTCACATGGAGAAAGCATCGAAGGGCAGTGGGAGCGCAGGTGACAGGGCAGAGCCAGCAATACAGGGAAATAAAAGCCAAAGATTCCAGGTGTTGAAAAGAAATAAAAATCAAAGTATATGCATAATTCTTTGATTAGAATGAAGAGCAAATTGAGATGCTAAACAAATGAATTTATGGAGATATAATACTAAGTCAATACAATAGGAAAGGGAAAGAACCAGAAGTATACAAGTACAGCAAATTTTGGTGCCATCTGTTTCTCTAAGAAACAAACATAGAGTTTGACAAATATCTAAATAAAATACCAATTCTCTAATTGAAGTTCTTTGGTAAGATAATAGAAATTCTACAATGAATATTGTAGGAATGAAAAAGATCAGGGATAATATAAGAGCAATTGACAGGGCAAAGACAGAAAGGATTATAAAAGATTTAAAAAAAAAACTATTAACTCAGTGAGAGCATAAAAATATTTTGAGCATATTATCTCAATTTTAAGTTTCCTAAAGAACAAATACTGATACCTTGCACAGCAAAAATGAACTACTTCTACTTGACAAAATAACAGTAAATATATGAATTAGTATTGCTACAGGTTGAAAATAACAGAAAAGAATACTTTAATGTTTTGTTTTGTTTTTGGCATGGACAGGCTCCAGAAAACGAACCCGGGTCCCCTGCATGGCAGGCGGGAGCTCTGCCACTGAGCCACCGTGGCCCCACTGTGGTGTTTTAACCATATGAGAGTTTATTTTTCTCACCTAACAAGGAGTCCCTGTAGTCACCCGGTGGAGTCTTTGACATCTGGACTCCATCCAGCCCTCTGTTCGAGAGCACATGATGCCTGTCTGATCTCCAGACATCAGTTCCATAGCCCAGGCTGAACGCAGATTCCAAATGATGACATTTGCCATCTGAATGCATCACTTTTTAATATGAAGAATATTGCTTTTTAGAAGATCCATATGGTAGACTTCAATTTTTATCTTTTTAGTGGAATTCAAGTAATACACTTTCTGTAGGAGCAATGAAGGCTCTGGGAATTAAGTAATTTTAACAGGATGCTGAAACCCTGAAAAAACATGACTCTGTTAATAAAGAAAAAAGCAAGAGTGAATATTAAGACAACTAGCAGCGCAACAGAGAAAGCAAAATTTGTCTCTTTCTTCTCTCATCCCCCCACCCTCACCCCCACCTCACCCCCCGACCCCGCTGCTTTCTCTCTCTCTCTTATCTTAAAATACAACATAAAACCTGGTCAAGGCAGTTCCATATTTTATTCATCCTTCTATTAGAATAGTGCTGTTTGCATAATAGATTTTGTTGAATGAATGATGCCCTAAGTTTTATATTTGTAAGAGGCTTTAGAGATCTTTTTTACATCAAAGGCACTTAAGATTCACAGAAGACTGACTTGACCAAGACACACAAACTTGGTCTCTTGAATCTCATTTCCTCCATGTCCAGCCTGGCTCTCATCCCTTTAGAGGAAAGAGAGAACACAGAGAGAGCTGTTCATAGAGTTATAAAGTGCTCATTTTGCTAAAACAGAAAGCTTGCTTGGCAGAGGTGGAAGTAAAAGGTACAAGGTAATATTGAAATGTAACTATCATCACACACATCCAGACCGAGGAGGTGGGAGAGAAAGCGTAAGAAAGACATGAAAATAATTGTCCATAAACACGTTGAAATGGTGATGAACATACGTGGAAATCTCCATGTAGCTCAGTAAAGACAGAAAACAGTGAAGAAGAAAACATCCTCTCCTAAGAGCACTGGACACACACTGATCAAAAGCAAAACAATTATATGTAGAAATCTTTTCAGAATGCTTTCATTTAAATTCATATTTATTTAATTGTCAAAAAAGATGTGGTGTCTTAAATTGCATTTATTATTTTAGTCATATTTAATCTATTTTACAGCAATTAGTCCTTTGTTCAACAGACATGCCACACATACAGTTGGGCATAGATGTATAATTCCCCAAACAGACCTAATTCTTGAAAAGCTATTGAAAAGAATTCTTATTTTAGTTTAAATGAGCACAGCAAATTTTTTTTTCTTTGCTTTTTGTTGGTTAGTTGTCATTTTGACTTTCCACTCTTTATGTGGTAGGATAATTTTGTCCTGGATTGTTCCCTCTTGTATGATTCCAACTAATACTCAAAGAGTGCTAGAGAGATCATTAACATAATAAAAAATTACTTTCTAAATAATGTTCTTGTTTTATATACAGGCTCTCACTATACATGGCCTCATAAGTTAGTCCAGACCAATTTGGGAAACCATGTTTTTGTGTTTATATGTATACAAACACACACACACAATATGTGTGTATATATATATATATATATATATATATATACATACATACATATACATATATATATACATTTCCAATTGTAACACAGTCTTGATTTTATTAATACTGTAAATAGAAATTCTGACTAGTTGCTCAGCAAGCAAACATGCTCAGGTTTGAACCTTTTAATTCCTCTACCAGTTGTTTACTTTAGTCTAAGTTATTTCTGGGGGAAAAGTCTTTGAGGAAGCTACCGCACTTACTCCACTCGTTAGCATTCCTAGATGCTATCGAGCAGCCTGCAGACAGGAGCCTGGCGTCATTGCAGCTCCCTGAAACCTCAGCACCCACCTGGCCCCACACTGCTGGGGCAGCACTCACACTTGAATCCTCTCGAGCGCTGTAATGTGTGACCTGGCAATATTCTGAAATCAGTCACTTTTGTTATTTTGTGGTGAGATTGTTTCTCTACCAAATGGATGCCTAGCAGCTGTGAATATCGAATTCTGCATTCCCCCCTGCACACAAAAGGAATAATTGTAGCACAGGCTTCTAAAACCGTGCAGTCACCAGGAGTTCCTGTCATAAAGTTACAAACTCTTGGGGGCCAAATTGCTAAGGTCTGTGTGCTAAGATACCCACAGCTCACACTCCAGCATTTCAAAGGCTGGAAGCTGCAATCCTGCAGAGGTCCATTCAGTGGCCGAGTGCGAAAAATAGAATGATGACAGAAACCAGTTAGGTGGGATTATCTTTAAAATTGTGATTGTTAAATTACTTTGCCAAAATTAGAAAAATTGCTTAAATCAAACCAATGAAATAAAGATGTCCATTACCTACCTTTCATATTATAGAAGAATTGTTAATACTATGCCAATTAACAAAGATTGGACAATAAACCCCAGGGTGTCTTTTCAGGAGAGATGTGCCAGACCCTGCTTCCCCCTTCCCCTCCCGGAAACTGCTCGGGATTAACAGGTGCTGTTTGCGTGTGAACACGATTCCTTAAACCTGATGCCCTGCTGCTGCACAGGGCGAGACCCTCAGATGTGTAGCTGCAGACAACGGTGCATGATTTGGGCAGGGCCTGACACAGGACAGGGGCAGATGGAAACGGCGGAGGGCAGCAGCTGCTATGTGCTAAGCCTGTCATCTGAAACCCCTTCTCGCTCTTTCCTAGCAGGGAGCCAAGTGTCTCCTTTTGGAGACAGCAAAGGGATCCCTGAGTTTTCAATAAAAGTAGCTGCAATGGAAATGTTTCCCTGGTATGCAAACACATGGCCAAAACAAAAATAGGGGATATTTTTAGTACCTTTTTAACAGGCAACTTATGGGATTTGGTCGAATTTCATAAATGATATCTAATATTTTAAATTTTTGAAAGTTTTTTTTAATATTTGTGTATTCTAGTTTCATAAAAAAGTGTTGTCTACTAAATAATATTTGATTGGAAAAAGACTATGGATTAACACAATAAAATGACCAACAAAACACTACGCCAAAAAAACAAAACAAAAACAAACAAAAAACACTATGACAGGTGCTTGCCTATGGGAAAAAACAAACAAACAAACACTATGACAACCAGGAGTATAGATTCACATCCTTTTTTCTCTTTTGTATGGCCAGGCACCAGAAATTGAACCCAGGTTTCCGGCGTGGCAGGCGAGAACTCTGCCACTGAGCCACCATGGCCCACGCAAAATTCACATAATTTTAACTTCTAAAACTTTTACTTTTTCTTTAGCAAGAACTAGAAACCTTTTTTCAAGCTCAGTTCAATTCCTAAGAACAACTAAAGTACTATTTCCCCATTAGTAGAGTATATTAGCATTTTTCAATGTAGCACTGAGCTATTTTGATGAGAAGGTTGTTTAAGCATGAAAAGATGAAGAATTTAATTGACTTGACTTTGAACAATGCAAGGAGGAAGAAAGGATGTGAATTCAAAGTGGGCACTCCTGTATATCCTACCCTTGCACAGAAGAAGAAATAGGATTCATATAATCAGTCAACCATAAAAAGCAAAACAAAGCCAAATTCCAGGGGTGCATCTTTCTTAGGTTTCTGCAATAATTTTCATTATATCTCCAACTAGATCTCCTAACAGGTAATCTGGCTGGCACTGGATTACCCACATTCTAATACTCTCCACTAAGAGGGAGGTGATTGGGTTCCAAAACCCAGTTTCTTCAATGATTCCCTGACTGATTGGTTTTGTGACCTTAAGTATGTTGTCCAACCTTTCAGATCCTCACAACAAAGGGGTATCTAGTTGATATAACTTTCAGCTTTGGGATCAATAATTGTAGCTAATTTATCCATGATTTTGTAAAAGATGTTCTAAATAAATCATTGTAGAATGTAAGCTGACTGGTATGTGAAAAGTTTCCATGTCGTGAACTCATGTATGTGCTTTCCTTTCACAGTACGGTGGTTCCTTTGTATATGTAATTTTTGTACACCTAAAACTTGTTAATCCATTACTCATTCACTATTTAAAAAGCTATGTAGATCAATTCTTTGAAATCATGAATAAAATTTTTAGTAAACTTCGTTAGTCATTGTTTTTAATTTTCATTCATGAAAATTTGAATTTTTGTCAGTGATGTCAACTAGAAGCGAGGTATGTTGGTATATGCTTTAAAGTAAGATGGAGCTCTGTGTTAGATTCAGTTGTCAACTTGGCGGGGTGAGCATACCTAGTCTTGTTGCTGCGGACATAAGCCAATTGTACGTGAACCTCATCTGTTGCTAATTACATCTGCAGTCAGCTAGGAGGCGTGTCTGCTGCAATGAGTGACGTTTGACTTAATTGGCTGGTGCTTAAATGAGAGAACCAACCTAGCACAGCTAAGCAGCTGGCATTCCTCATCTCAGCACTTGCAGCTCAGCCCAGGCCTTTGGAGATGCAGAAAGAAGTCACCCCGGGGAAAGATGTTGGAACCCAGGGGCCTGGAGAGAAGACTAGCAGAGACCATCCTGTGCCTTCCACATAAGAAAGAACCTCAGCAGAAAGTTAGCTGCCTTTCCTCTGAAGAACCAACAAAATAAATCCCCTTTTATTAAAAGCCAATCCGTCTCTGGTGTGTTGCATTCCGGCAGCTAGCAAACTAGAACAAGCTTTTAAACAGAACCTTGATATTTCTGATTCCTTTCCATAAAAAAAAGAAGAGAAAAGATGAATTGATTGATGATTGACATGAGTTAGAGTTGCGTCCAGGTGGTCTCATTTATAATGGCTCACCCCTCCACTCTGTTACAGCCTTGCCCTCTGTTGTTTTTCTTCCTAAAACATATACTGTACAAACATTTTATTTGAGATATATTTTGCTGCCTCTTGTTTGTGTAGGCCCCACAAAGATAGGCTTTGTGTTAGTCTCCACTGTCTCCCCAGGTCCTAGAACAAAGGACAGAGTGGGGATTTTCCATCAAGAACATGGGAAACTTGGGTTCTAGACCAAACTAGAGAGCTACTTAACTTCTCTAAGGTTTAAAAAATGTCAAGTGAAGATACTCATACCTTGAACTTTTTAGATAAACACATATTTATTGACTCTATGCCAGGTCTTGTTCTAGGACAAACAGACAGTAATTCCCCAGGGACTTGGCTTATATTTTTACTTTACTTCTAACCAATATTTGATATCTTAACACAGGTTAGCATTTTAGAAAAAAATACAGGTTTGGGACTCAGGTGTAGGTTCTAGTTTATTTAGTTTTGATCCTTCATAAATCACATAACTGAATCTTAGGTCCCTCACTTTAAAATGAAAGGTTGTAATATTATTTGGAAGCCTATATCCTATTTGAACCATCCTCTCATCTTCAAATGACCATTAGCTGTTCATTTTGAAAAGAAATAATTTCTTATAATTTGAACTACATTTAAATAAAAGCTTGCATTTATTAACACAAAAATTAATTCATATATTTTGTGGGTGACATTTTTGTCTATGATGGCAAAGACATTTTCAGCAAACTAAATGTGATTGTTTACTTAGGGAATCTATGAAGTGAAGAATTTTAGTTAGTGAATTAATGTTATGGAGTTTACAGAATGCACAGACTTTGTGGGTGTATCTTGAGACTGTAATCAGGCAAGATGACTGCCTTTTAATCTAAAATTATGTTAGCTCACCTCAACTGAAGCTGAGCATTCCAGTTCTTTCTAAGTCAATGACATAATATCAACAATTTCCACGCAGCACACATGTCTATACTATTTACAGCTAAATCAGTCTGAGTATTTTGCTTTTATTCATTTTCCATGAGCATCTGCTATACCGTGGAAATAGGTTGTTTTGTAAAAAACACTCCACATTTTGCATTTGGTTCCCCCTTTTGTGACAATTTTATAACATATCTTACTCAAGGTGGCTTAGAGAAAGAGATTTGTTTCCTTTAAGAATATAACATATTATTTGAGCTCAGAGTAATCATTCACTGACTTCTATTCTTTGATTTAAATTCCCCAAAGAAAACCAATTCCTTTCTTAGTGAAATCAAATCCTAATCCTTGATGTTTGGCAGTGGACAGAAAATGTACACATTAGTAGGATTGTTTGAAGTTTCTAGACCCAGCTCTTGATTTCCAAAGTCTAGGCTCTATCTGGCTCTCTTTACTTAACTCTGCACCATCTCGTTTCTTCCCTCCAGCACTAATACAGAAATAGATGACACAAAACTAATAATTGAAAAACAAAATCAATCATTACTAAAGAATGGTGGGGTCAACTACCAAAAAATGAATATAGAACATAACATAGAACTAGATGATGAGCTTAAATATAAAGCTTTATAATAATCAACCTGATTTGCCCTATAGGATACTATCCTGCCCTGTCCCTATAGGCTGCTGGCCTCCCTTGTCTGGGAGAGAGCTTAGGCAGCGTCTAAAACCTGGCCACATCCTCAAAATCTGGACATGAGAGAGAGCATCTCAGAAAGAGAAGTGGGTTCCCTTTGCCATGTGTGTATATGATCTGCTGTTAAACTGCCAGGTGTCAGGGCTGTCAATTAGGACAATGAGGCAAACCCTACTTACTTCCTATGAAAGGAGGTCCCGGTCCCATGCTCCATTCTTCCCCACAGAACGACCCCCCAAGCCTAGTGAGATGACCTGCAGCGTGGACTGGGGAAAGTATCTCATCCCTGAAGGGTCCTGGACAAGCATCTCTTGCTTCGTCTATAAACCATGGCGGGCAGGCAGAAGGAGAGGATGGACTAGGAGTGGAAATGAATTGAGTCAGAATGGAGAAAAGCATCTTTTCCAAAGTCCCCTGAAGGGAGGTAAAGTTCCCACACAGTGTTTTGGCCTAGAACTGAACTCCTCACCCGCTTTCTCTGTCTCAATTTCCCATCACTTCTGTGACTTGAAACTTGCCACCTCTGTGGATGATGGAAAATAAGAAAGAAAGTTTTCCTCCAAGGGCTCTACTTCGCGGTGTCAAAACTGTAAACAACTCTCTCAAAATAATTTACTATAAACCCAATATCTATTCAAGAGAGACAACACAAAATAAAATGGGAGATGGATGGGTAAATTTTTTTCATAGCCTTAATAGGAGGGTTTAATTCCTGATAAATAATATTTCAAAAGTTAGGTCAGTGAAAACAATTCTGCAAGCCAGAGCAGTCATCCAAAAGGGTTTGAAGAAATCAAATTCTAGTGCTTTCGATCTACAAAGACCACATCATAGAACTTTGATTTCCACCCAGATGGGCCCTCAGAAACACAATTCCAGTCTTTTTTAAACTCTCTATTATTTGTCCTTGAGAATACTATTTAACATTTTCTCCACTGTCATAAAGGGCTAGTCTTCAACTTTGCCACCATGGTAATAATATTTTGCTGTGAGTAGTTTTCCTCTGATAAGTGTGTATATCTAACCTTAATATGTTTTCAGATTTTAGTCGATGAAAAGTATGTAAGTTAATCACACCATGGAGTCCCTTTACAGTCGATGTAATGGTTGATTTAATTTTGTTACGTCTTTCATCTTGCAATTTGTTTTTACTTCATCATATCTGTTCTTTGTCCTTTTATTCTGCCTTTCTTGATCAATTTTGGATTAATCAGGTATTTTAAAATTATTCCATTTTGCCCTTTGATTCACCTCTTAGAAATTCATTGTTTTGTATTTTTAGTGATCACCTTATACTACAAAATTGCCCCATAATCTATTACATTCTAACTTAAATTTGTATTTTTGTCTGCTTCCTGAATCATGTAAGAACTTCAAAATGGTTTAATTTCATGTACTGCCTTGTGCTCTGTACTATTACTGCCATTTATTTTAATTCTGCATAAATTATTATGCCACAGAATATCATATTACTGTATTTTTATTAAGGGATAAAATACATAAAAGTGCATATAGTGTGCTGAACTTAAGTTTTCACATTGACTTTTTTACATATGTGTGTGTATTTACATAGCCTCCACCTATAAAAAGATATTGATCACATAAATTTTCCTTGTGTCACTTCCCAGATTATAACTACCTCAAAACGAACCATTATTCTGATTTTTCACACAGTGTTTCATCAGCATTCTCTGGTTTCTTTCTCTCAATATAATATCTGTGAGGTTCATCCACATTCCTGTGTGTATCTGAGATTCAATCTTTTTCATTGCCATGTAGTAGTCCATGGTATGGGTTTACATACCTCCATTTTCACATATTCTTCTGTTGAGCATTCAGGTTGCTTTCAATTTTTGACTTATAAAAACAAGTGCTATAGATGTCTCCCTGGACCAGATAAGTCCTAAAATGCAGAGGGCCCAGCCCTTCCAGAACATCAGCTAGTTCTATCTCTTTACCCCGTATTACTGACAGCCCCTTGCAACATGAAAAAGTTAGAATGGGCATAGCCCAAATACCCCTAAAGAGTGGAATAGAAAGATCAAAGGTGATGGTGGAGTTATACAGAGAAGGTAGGGTTTAACAAATGAATATGATTGCTGAATCTGTATATTGATACTTCTTTTAGTCTTCAGTGCCTCAGACAGCTAAAAATGAAAACCTAAAATTGTGGAATTGTAAAATCATACCAAACTCTTGAAATCTTTTCTACAACCAATTGTTGTCTTGTACTTTGAAATCTATTGCTTTTTGTATATATGTTATTTTACACAAAAAAGGAAAAATATAATAGAGAAGATAGGATTTAACAAATGAATATGACTGCTGAATCAATATATTGATATTTCTTTTTGTCTCCCGTGTCTTCGAGCCGCTAGAAGAAAAAATGAAAAATCATGGAACTGTGTGTAACCCATACTAAACTTTAAAATCTGCTGTTTAACTACTTGTTAAAAGGTACTTGGAAACTTATTGCTCTTTTGCATATATGCTATTTTTCACAATAAAAAAGTTAAAAAATAAAAAAAAAACTGATATAAACATTCATAAGCATGTCTCTTTGTCAAATGCATTTACTCACTTTTCATGAATATATGTCCAGGGGTAAAATTGTTAGTTCATAAAGTTGGTGTATTTTAGTTTTAGGAGATAACTGCAAACGTCTCCCAAAGTATTTACACTATTTTCACACTCACGCCAACACTGAGGCAGTTCTAGTTGCTCCACCTTTTCACAAACTCCCGGTTCTAGCAGTTCTGGTAAGTGTGCAATAGAATCTCATCACTTGAAATCTGTACTTCTGCCTTAATTTTCTACCGCTGCTCCAATAAATCACCACATTAGTGGTTTAAAACAACATCAACGTCTGATCCTGCAGTTCTGTAGATTACAAGTCCTGCAGTCTCAGCGGGCTATGATTAAGGCGTTGGCAAGGCTGCATTCCTTTCTGCAGGCTCTAGAAAGACCATGGATCTGTCTTCTCCACCTTCTGATGAAGCTTGCAGTCCTGCCTCATTGCCCCTTTCCTCGACCTTCAAAGCTGGCCACTTTAACACTCTCTGACTGTTCTTTTGTAGTCACATCTCTTTCTCACCACGGCCGGGAAAGGCTCTCTGTTCTTAAGGACACCCGTGATTAGATTACGGATACCCGGGCAATACTGGGTCTCAGAACCATCGACCTCGTTGTATCTGCAGTGTCTCGTGCCATGTGGGCGAACATGCTCACAGGGTCCAGGGATTCGAACACGAACTTCTTTGGAAGGACATTATTCTGCCAAACACAGAGGCCGCAATGAGGGACAGTCTTGAGCACTTTTCATAGGCTTTGCTCTTTTTCTTTTTCTTTTATGAAATGCCTCTTTGAATCGTTTGGCTCCATTTTAGATTGGATTTTTTCTTATTAAGAGTTCTTAACATATTTCTGAAATTATATACACATACACAGAATATATGCGTTAAATATACTGGATATTATACTATATACTATATAAATGAAAATATATGTATTCTTTTCCCAGTTTTTGGGAAAAAAATTAGCCTTTTTCTCTATGCTAATGGTGTCTTGTTTTCTGATTTGCAGAATATTGTAATTTTCATGAAATCCAATTACAATACTTCTTTCTTCTATGGTTAGTGCATTCTGCATCTTCTATAAAACAGATTTGCTTTTAAGTTTACGTCTGTGACACATTTCAGGTTAAATTTTGTGTATAGCACGAGGGAGGATTAAGGTTTCTTTTTTTTCCCATGTGGATCCCTCATTATACTAATTAACTGAAAAAGTGCCTTTGCCTCATTAGCTTTGTCGGTGTAGTTATTGCTGATCAGGTGACCATAAATGCTTTAGTTTATTTCGGGAGACTCTGTGATGTCCCACTGAGCTACTTGCTGATCTTGACTCCTTACTCTCCTGTCTTAATTACTGAAGCTTTATAGTAAGTTCTGAAATCTGTCAGCGCAAGCCCTCCATTTTTTTCAAGATTACCTTGGCTTTTTTTTTAAAAAAGATCGTTTGCATTTCTATATAAATCTTGAATCAGTATTGAGACTGCAGTAATACAGGAGAACTAGTTGAGAAATGATATCTTAAAAATATTAAACCTTCTGAGCCATGAAAGTGGTACATCTTCCCATTTATTTAGGTCTTTATTTTCTCTAAGCATTTTTTTTTGTAGTTTTAGTTCAGAAATGTTGATCATATTTGCTAAATTTAGTGATTTTTTATGCTGTTCTAAATGGTATTTTTCAATTTACATTCTGAATAATTTTTTGTAAGATTGCCTATTATCTGTTGAGCATAACTTCATCAACCTTGTTAAATATTATAGTTGCTTTAAACTGAAATTTTTTAGTAGCCCACATATTTAATTTCCCAGTTCTCTTTATTCCATCTTCTTTGGGGTTCATGTTTGTTTGAAGAATGTTCTTTAATATATTATTCATCTGCTACTGATCTGTTGGTAACGAATTGCCTGAGCTTTTGTTAGTCTGAATACATCTTTATTTGCTTCATTTTGAAGGGTATTTTTGTTCATTATAGAATTTGAATTCTCACAGTTTGTTTTATTCTTTTTTTCAACACTTTAACTGATATTCCATTTTATTAGGCTTTCAGAGTGCCCATTGGAGAGTCATTATCACAGATCTTGTGGATTCTCTACGTGTCTGTATGTCCTGGGGCTGGTGGCTGATTCTCCTTGCAATTCTTTGGCTTGTATCTCTGCCTCCTGTTAGATGGGGGATGTTTTCTTCCTTTCTCTACTCTTCTAGTCTCCGGTGAATGCCAGTTTGCCTGTAGCCTTCTCTAACTCCAGGCCTCTCACATGTTCTCTTTAAAAGGCCTCAAGTAACATGGATGAACACACATCCTAATTTCAGTTGAGCCACATCTTAACTAAAAATATCTTCGAGAGTCCTGCTTTCAGTGGGTTCACACCCCCAGGCCTGCAGATTAAGAGTACGAGCCTGTCTGTGCTGGGTTACAATTCAATCTCCGCAGGTGGTTTTAGAGGCCGTCTGCAGGTTGATGATTTTCAAACTTACATCTGCAGTCCAGTCTCAGTCCCCCAATTATGCACTTGAAAGTTTTACCTGGATTTCTGACTACTGTCACAAATTTAAAATGCTAAAAGCAAATTTCTGCTTTTTACCTTTAAAATCCCATTCTATTTTATTTTAGCAAATGACTCTATGATCCATTCATTATTGGGAGTCTTCTTCCTTCCTTTTACTTTATATCCCATATTCAACCCATCAAGTTCTGTAATTCTTCCTCTAAAATATATTTTACCCACTTCTAGTCATCTTTTCCAACATAACTTTAAGCACCTCTTTACTTCTATATATTCTTTTAATCAACTCCAAACAAATATGTAATATTAAAAAAAAAATTACAACATGCCATGCCCTAGTAAAACTTTTCAGTGGCTTCCTATTGTCTGCCAGAGAAAACCCAGCTCTCCAATATGGGCGTAAAGGGCCCTGCCAGGTCTGACCTCTTTTTGCTTGTCCTATCTTATGTCATTTTCCCTTATTTCACATTCCTGCTACATGGGCCTTCTTATCTTCTTAAAATGTTCCTGTTATTTTTCGTGTTAAGACATACAGTCTCTGCTCTCCCAAAAACTTCTTTCATCTCAGTTTACCATAGACAGACAATTCTCATTTTTCTGGGTTGTGATTAAATATCACCTCTTCATAAATTTTCCTTGACCATTTAGTAAATATGACCTTCTATTACTCTTCCAGTAGAATATGTGTCCTTCATAAGCTTCTGGCATTTGTAACTGATTTATTGATTTCTTATTGTCTTCTTCCTCATTCTATGTAAAGCTCTAAAAGGGCAGGGAATTTCTTTTACTTCCAAAAAGTGCTGTGTTTGGCACAAAGATGGCATTCAATAAATATTAGCTAAAAGAATAAAATTTTTAATAAATTTCTTTCCTTTGGCTCACCTTGGTGGGTGTTTGCTGGTTCTTCAATTCACAGCCTTGTAAAAGAATTATCTCTTTAGGGGTACAGCCTTTTTTTTTTAAGAAAAGAATTAATTAGTACCATAACTATGAACACCACTCTTTTAGGGTAGATTCTCTTCTAGCCACCCCATGAAGCGCTTTTCCAGGCTCTTTGTCATTAACTGTAGTATTATTTCTTCTCCATTTAATACAAAAAATAAATTAAGCTTATTAATTTTTAATAAATTTGGACCGGTGAAGTTTATAACCTTTTGGAGTTGAATTAGGAAAAGAGAGTTCCATAATACCATAAAGTTTCATAGTATTCATTCTTCTCCTCTTGGCTGAGGCAGGCCACTAGGCAGTCAAATATCCGAGGATCGTGGTGGGTGAACTTCTCTATTCTTGGTGCATTTCCAGGGCTTTCAACTGTCGAGCACATTACTCTACCATAAGAATCCAAATCCGTGGCTCTAGAGGACCTAGAAACAGCTCCCAAGTGTCTGCCCGCTTCGTGACATGTATATGAAGTGGGCCCACAGGCTTACTCATCTAAGCGACTTTGATAACCTCTGATGTGGGGGGAAGGAAAATAAAAGGTCTAATTATACTGCTTATTCTGGTCATCCAAAGCTTAAATTAACATTACGCACAATGATTAAAGTGTCTAGTGAGCCACTCAGTGCAGTGGGCATTCCTTAATTGATACAAGCAAACAATGTGAAAACACTGTTTCCTTATTTTAGAAAATGGCATGGCCCACTTGGAGGGATTGGTTTCATCGTCGGGCACTCCAGCTTCTCCCTCTAGTCTGATGACCAGAAGCCATATGGTAGTCAACATGAATAGTCCAGGAACCCTGGGTGCAGGAGGCATGCTTGTGACATTTCTGTCTTTTCCCTGCTGTGAGCATCTGATGGGATCCAGAAGCTGCGGATTGTCATGGGAATGTAAAGCTGGAGTTCAGTAACACAGCCCCGAGGAATTCCTGTAAAAAGCTTCATAAAGAGGTTAATCAGATTCAAAATATTCTTTAATGTACTCTTACGAAAAGGTCAGAAACTGGGTTGGTTCTTCCTTCCATTTCAATGAAATCACTTAATTCTCTTTTTCTCAACTTTTCATTGATAAAATAGGGAGAAATAGCATTTTTTTAAATGAGCCAGATTTAAATGAGTCAGATTTCAAAAGTACTAAAGATATTTTGGCTCTCTTAATGGCTTTTAAGGATCAGGATTTAGTTTTATCCACATCCTGTGTGGTAGCTAATCTCCAAAGATGAATCATATCTTCCGGTTTTTATTCCCTTGTGGTGTCGTCTCCACTGCTTTAAATCTGGGCACAATATATAATTCATTTTTCTTGCCAATAAGACATGGGAAAAGTGATGCTGTGTGACTTCTGAAACCAGGTCACAAGAAGCCTTGACTCTGCTTCTGGGGCCTCGTAGCGGTCTTGGGTTGGGCGTGCACAGCCGGCTGTGAGTATACTTACTACCCAGGGGCTGTCACGCTGGGAGGCAGGTCACATTACCTGCCCAGACACACGCCTTGGGGAGGCCGAGGCCCGGTCAGCTCCCACTCTTGCACTGCCTCAGTCCTGCTCCACCATGTCTGAGTCAAGCCCCCGACTTGTTTGGTGAATGCAGGACAGGCTGCAGCTGAGCCCAGCCCCAGGCTCCCTCCAAGAGAGACTTCTAGTGAGAACCACCCAGCTGAGCCCAGCCAGCCCTCAGAACTGTGAGAACAACCAAAATAAATGGTTGCCATCTGTCCATGTTTGCGAATGATTTCATTATGCAAAAATAGATTACTAGAATATGTTGATACCAAATGTGAAAGTGTTGATAGTTTTTAAGAAAACGCTTGTTGTGCAGATGGACATAAGTAAATCAGTATTGGCTGGCAATGTGTCTGTTCCTATCTCTGAAATTAAGCACATTTTTGGTTTCTCAGTATAAATAGGTACAGATGAAATATGTATACATAGGGTGCAGGAGGACAAAGACACAAAATTCAATATGATTTCACAAACAGTTAAAAAAAAGTTCAGCAAAATACTAAGAGTCTGGGGTTATAAATAGAAAAGTTATTGGATTTTTGACCCTGTTACACTGCCAGAGAAAGAAACATTTTCTCATGCCTTCTTTTTTCAGTGTAAGAGTTCTAGAGAGACCACCTGACCCACAGCTGAGAACCATACATAAGTAAATATTTCCGAATATCAGGAAAGAGAAGAAACTCTTTCATTCATCATTTCTACACCTCAGCTAACTGTGCTAGCACAATAGTGGGTCACCCATTCCTCCAAGCAGGCATTGCCCAGGCAGTCAGAAAAAAAATTCTCTCTTCTCTCAAGGAGAAATTTTCTCATACAAAATGACAAGAGATTGGAAGGAATTCAAGGCCACAACATAATGTTATAGTTCTACTAATGAATAATAATCCTGCATGATGATTTCAGCATAAAGAAAAACTAAACTATATAATATGGAAGAGATTTTAAAAATTTCATTGAATCCAATTTTTAAAACATTTTTAACAAAGATAATCTATTTTTATACTTCAGAGCAACATATTTGTATCCCAAATACATATAAATCTCTGTTAAAATTATCACTTTTAATTCTAGAAATATTTCAAAATTTCTTAAGTCTTGCTATTGATGGATTTATAGCATCTGTTAATGTATTAGTATTGAAAGTGGTGGGTTAGCTTAAATTGAAGACACATTCCAAATTCCAATGAGTATTTCAATATGTGACAAATATTTTCTGAGAATTTTGGCTGTTGAGTTGAGAAATGTCTGATTCTGAAATCTAATATATTTTGTTGATTTTCAACAGTTGTTTCTTTTACTCAACTTGGCTTTCTGCTTCAAATGAAGAACAGATGATATGGGTATAAAATGATTTTTTTCAGAAGTAACACTTCACAGATTTATTTTAAAAAGATATGTTCAGAGTTTTTTACCTTAATACTCTTGCAAAATAGCCTCCCAGACCAGGAAACAGTATTTTTTCATACAGACTATTTGGAATTAACTTTAGAACAAGTTTGACTTTGAGGAAAATGGTGCTTTATTGCTGCAACTGATAATCTGGACTAACCACACCTAAAATTTGATAGCTGATAAAAGAACCCCAAACCCAGTAAGCCAAACAATAAATAAACATGACCTTAAAAACAAAATAAAACCAAAAACCAAAACAAAAAGATTCTAGTTGTGAATCCCTGTGCTGGTACCCTGAACTTGCCTTTTGCTTACTGAACAAATTCTTTAAACATTTGCAAAGCCATTTCTCTGCTATAAGTAATAGTTATAGAAATCAAGTGATTACAGTTTTAGAGTTTGCCCTGGAGTTATCAGAGAAGAAAAGGTTCTTTTGATAAGGCTATAGGGTGCATAGTCAAAACCATTACTACTTGTCCCCAGATAGGTTTCTGATGTTTCCAGGGGTTTTAATATCTCTCTAGACGTCATGAGAATATCCCCTTTTATAGTGACTGATTCAGGTTTCTTCTCATCTGCTGTTACGACGGTTTTATACCTCCAATTACAACTGCAGAAATCATCTTTACGCAACTCATAATTCAAGCCTAAGCTACTCCTGCAATAACAACCAACAAAGATAATGTGAGGTGGAGTCATGACCTTAAATGAACCCTTATTTTCTGGATGTTCCATGCTCAGGATAAATGGGGACCACATATAATACTGTGATGTGAACAGCAAAAGAGAATCCAAACTCTCCTGCTCGTTTGGAAGGAGAGACGCTTGCCTGGTCCTGCCAACCTGTTATTTGAAGTACATCATAACTCTCATAATCTGCACAGTTCTCTCAGGGCAGTGTGACACCATCAGGAAGGTTTTGGTAAGATTCATACTCACTAGATTTTCAAGCTCAGCTGAAGCAGATTGAGGTCTGTTTTGAGACATAATAATGTATTGCAAACACCAGTCCTTAGCCACATCTTTTAGGGCCTTTGTTAGTGCTCCTATAAATCAGATTGAGAAGATTATTGTCAACAGAAATTCCTCCTTTTTGAACTTTCTCATGTGAAGAGATAAGTCAAGATAGTTTCAAAGCCCAGTATCACCAAAACAGATGTGACAGCGTAGACTTGGACATGTGCTGTCTATGACTCAAGGAGTTAGAATTCCTTATTGCCATTTGCGTTGGCCTTTGGAGCCACTCCAAGTTTACGACTTGGATATTGCATATTCAGGAACACTCATGTTACCAGCTTCAGAAAAGAGTTCAAGGGCTCTGGCTTATAAGTAGGTCAATTTTCTATATACATTATTTTTATGAGGTAAGCTGTCAGACCTCAGCAATCTCTAGCATATTGTGGATAAGGAGAGTTCCCACACCAATTCAGAGTAGAGTAATGGAGTCAACAAGCATCCACTCGGTGTCCTCTTACTGATTTCTCTTATTGTGACTATGATGATGCATTTTGCTATTTGTGGAAATTACACAGCATTCTTTGGGTCAGGGTGAAGGAAGCATTCATTCTCTCCTGAAGCAAACAAGGCTACGATGCCATAAAGAAACATGGAATAACTTACGTCAAATTACACAACTAAAGAAAATACCACAATAAAGTCTTTCAATGTCCAGATTTCATTAGACAGAAAAAATAATCAAATCATACTGTTGTCTTTTGAAGGTGCATTTATGACTAATATATTTGCGTTTATTCTAATTACAAATTTGCAAGTGAATGCAAGGTCATTAATTATAATTGTTTCAACATTACGAATTTTGGAATAATTTGGGCAATTAAGCTTTTCATAAGAATAGTCTTAATTGTTCCAAAAACTACATTAGGCTGAATGCATTCTAACACACTGTATTAGCACTAAATAGGACAGAATTATGTAAAGGCACAGACAATCATGTTTCAAGTCTCAGTTTTACTGTTTCCTAGCTGCGTGATCTTGGCTAATTGCTGAAATTTTCTAACCCTCAGTTTCACCACTTGTGATACATGAATAACAATAACCCTAATTACTTGGAATATTGCAAGAGTTCAATAAATAATAGTATTTCTATACACTCAGAAAAAATTACTTATCATGAGCAACGCTCAGAGGCTCGGATGTTTTCCATATCATTATATCATTAAAACAATATTTTACTACAATTATTAAAAGGAAACTCTGGAACGAAGGTGACCAAATTCTGTTATTATTGGTAACATCAAATTTTGATGCTGTAATTAGGAAGACGAACTAATCTATATACAAGGATTAGTGTGGAATAGAGTGCAGTGACTCAATTCCAAATCCTGTGATAAGTTTTCAAATCCTAACAGCCCCTGTATTACTTTGAATAAACTGCTCTCACAAATACCATCAACTGGCTTGGTTTAAACAAATATTATTGAGGCTAGGTGATGTTCAAAGCCAAGAGCTCAGCAAGGCTTGCTTTCTCCTGAAACTCTAGCTTTCTAGGCTACTGGCAGTCCTGGGGTTCCTTGGTTGGAATCTCTGCCCTGTTCCATGGTGATGTATCATTCTTCCTCACCTCTGTGGCTTCAGGTTCTCTTTCTCAGGCCTCCAGCAATTTGGATGAAGGTCCACCCTATGTTAGTCCACCGCGATCTAACTGCAAATCTTCAAAACACCCCATTGATGACGCTTTCCCACCCACAGGGATGGAGAGGACGAGCGTGTGTCTGTAGGGGTCAGGACGGAGCTTACCGCAGGACATGTATGAAAAAAATTCTTCCAGTAGCAGTTTTTGGCACTGAATTCAAATGTTGGTTGAATGTAGGCGGATAGGCAAATAGTAACCTCAAATAAAGCTGTTGCATCTTTAGACAAATGTCTCTGACGCTGGAGAGATAAAATAAACTGTTCTATTGTCAATAACAGCAAGAAGGTGGAAGTTAGTGTGGTCTAAAGGGAAAATAGTTTTGGCTTCGGAATCAGATAGATCTCAGCCTGCAGCTGGACTCTGTGACTGAGGAGCAACCTGATCGCTACTAACTATAATCTTGGGCAATAGGCCCAGCCTCATTTAGGGATGTTTTGTCTACCTCTTTATTGTCTCTTCTAAGAGACTTGAAGTTCTTAAGGCCAAAGCTCATAGAGAACATGAGCCAGATAAGCCCAACGACATTTTCTGGGCCTTGTGCAAAGTGAAAATGTGAGACCTCTTGGTCAAAATTAAGAATTTCTGGCCACGGTGGCTCACTGACAGAGTTCTTGCCCGCCATGCCGGAGGACTGGGTTCGCTTCCTGGTGCCTGCCCATGTCAAAAAAAAAAAAAAATTAAGAATTTCAAGACAGCATTAAACCATGCACAGAGTGCTTCTGAGCACGGGACCTGTGCCCCTGCAAGGGGTTAGCTCCCACGAATCCCACCCTGGGATAAGAAAGAGCAGACACTCATTACGTATGGGTTGAATGAACACATAACTTACTAAAGGGATGCATGACTCAAAAAGGATAAGAATCAGTGCCCTGTAAATCCCTACTTATTTTTTGTCAGAGACCTATCAATAACTGTTTTTAAAATGTTCTGGTGAGTCCATTTTCTGAAAGAAATTTCAAAGTCAGCATTTTTCATCTTGAACCTCATAGCTAATTTCAACGCATAAACTAAAATCATTAAAATGTAAAGCCAATTATAATTAGTGATTTCTTTAATTCATTTAAACTCAGATCCTAAAACAACGGATTTGCCTACAAATAGTGTTAGTGTATATTTACATTAAATGAAATGCTATTTCCCTTTGAAAATAGCAGGGTTCTCTAAGGAAACAGAAATGATGGGAGATTTCTGTAAATATTATGCAATTTTTATAAGAACTGTTTCACACAACAGTGGTAATACACAAGTCCAAATTTCATAGGGCAGCCTTCAAGCTGGGAAATCCAATTAAGTTTTCTATGAAGTCCCCAGGAAAAATCTGCTGGCAGAAGTCGAGATGGAATTTCTCATTGGACTGCTGAAATAATCACTTCTCTTTTTTTTTTT
>PVIY010013940.1:0-57548 GCA_004026745.1 Myrmecophaga tridactyla | reverse complement strand
CATAGTTTTCAGGGTATAGATCTCACATAGTTTTCTTTAAATTTATTACTAAGTATTTTTTGATACTTTTATAAATGGAGTTTTTTAAACTTTGTTTCCCACATGTTGATTACTTATATAAAGAAGTGTAATTTAATATTTTTATTTTTTTACTGTTAATTTTCTTAATTTATTTTTAACAAGTAAAAAATTACTCAGTGGTACATACAAAATCAAATCAATTATTTTTGCATCTGGTGTTTCAATCACCAAAAGGATATCACAGTACAGAAATAAACAAAACAATAAGAAAAATTGTTATTAAATTCATTCAACCTGACTTGCCAGCTGAGAGAACTGCATATAAGAAATAATGGAAATGACCATTACCTGCAGAACAAAAAATCAATGACAAAATGTTAGATTTTAAAGACAAAATGAAATTAATGTTTGTTCATTTTTGTTTACATATATTTAGCGCATGATTCTAAATTTATTTCTAAATAGATCTGGAAACTTAGTTCAAATATAAGCAAGCTATCAGATCATCTTTGAGGATTGAGGAATAGCTTCCTGGAAGAAACCGGTTACTGTCAAAAAGCAAACAATGTGGAGGGGAAAAAGCCTTCTTATACAAAGGACTTTTTATTTGTAGCTTCTAAAGTTCCAAGTCATAGAGCTTTGATCTTCCTGGATTCAATTTTAAGTAAAATTAATTTTAGCACATACTTGAAATAGGCACAAAGGGAGAGTATAGGATATGGTGAACAAAAATTAACCGCTTATTTCAAAGGTGGCTATTTCTTTTAAACTTATTTGTCTACTTCGCTCCACGTCTCAGTATACAGATTATTCTTTATGCAAATTCACCCTTATCCCAAATATATTTTCCCACGTGGATGTTTTGATACTTTTACAAATTCTTTTTTACAAATTCCAGCTGGCTGGCAAAGTAATTTAAGCTGTCTGTAAATGCGACAAAAGGAAAGTAATCACGGAGTCTAAAAGATACCAAATTGGAATAACATTGATGGGAATTTCCTTTTTGATTTATTAAAATACCTGTGCAATTTATTTTTTATTAAGCTGTGTATCCTGAAATACAGATTTACAGGAAATTACAAAGGTAGTACAGAGGGAATCCCTGTACCCATCACTCAGTTTCCCCCAACAGTTACCTCTTCTATGTTACCATATTAAAATCAGGAATTTGACATTGATGCAACGTGTGTGCATAGTTCTGAGCCGTTTTATCATGGGTCCATTCACGTAACTACCATCATAATCAAGATACAGAACGATCCCGTCTCCAGAAAGAGCTCCTTCTTGCCATCACTTTGCAGTCACATCCACTTCCCACTTCCCCCATCATCCCTAACTTCGGGCAATGGTAACCTCTTTTCCATCACTATAATCTTGTCATTTCAAGAATGTTATATGAATACAGTATGTCACTGTTTTAATTTCCCAGTTGCTAAAACAAATAGCAAGCAACGGATTGGCTTAACAGCAGGAATTTATTGGCTCATGGTTTCCGAGGCTAAAAGTCTTGCTTCATTCTGGGGTTGGTATCTTCTGCTTGGCTTGCAATCTTTGGGGTTGCCTGGCTTTACAGTCACATGGCAATGCATGGCAACCACACTGGATTAAGGCCCACCCTCATTTATTTTGGGCACACCTTAACTAATTAACATCTTCAAAGTCCTATTTACAAATGGGTTCACACCCACAGGGGCCGGACCTGAGTATGCCTTTTGTGGTGAACATGATTCAACCCCCAGAAGTCATATTTCGAGATTGGTTTTTTTTTCACTTAGCGTAATGGCCTGGAGAGCCATCTAAGCTGTCACATTTATCAGTAGTCATTTCTTTTTATTGCTAAGTAGTATTCCATGACCCGTGTTTGCATAACCACTCGCCTCTTGAGGGACATTTTGATTGTTTCCGTCTATGGTTATTATAAATAAAGCTGCTATGAACAATCATATATAGATTTTTGTGAGGACGCATGGCTTCATTTCTTTGGAATAAATGTCCAGGAGTATAATTGCCAGGTAGTATGGTAAATATATGCTTAGTTTTTAAAGAAACCACCAAGCTATTTTCCAGAGTGACTGTACCACAACCAAAGCATGAAAAAACTAGTTTCTCTTCATCCTGGCCAGCATTTGCTATTGTGACTGTTTTTTTTTCAGCTGTTTTAATGGGTATAGAGTAATCTCTCCTCATGGTCTTACTTTGCATCTCTCTAATGGATAGTGATAATTAACATCTTTTGTTGTGCTTATTTGACATTTGTATATCCTCTTTAGTAAAATGTCCATTTATGTCTGTGCTGGTTTGAAAGGATGTATATCCGCTAGAAAAGCCGTGTTTTAATCCTAATCCCATTTTGTAAAGGCAGCTATTTCTTCTAATCCCTATTCAACATTGTATGTTTGAAACTGTAATTAGATCATCTTCCTGGAGATGTGATGTAATCGAGAGTGGCTGTTAAACTGGATTAGGTGACGATATGTCTCCACCCATTCAGGTGGGTCTTGATTAGTTTCTGAAGTCCTATAAAAGAGGAGACATTTTGGAGAATAAAAGATTCGGAGAGAGCAGAGAATGCTGCAGCACCACGAAGCAGAGGGTCCCCAAGCCAGTGGCCTTTGGAGATGAAGAAGGAAAATGCCTCCTGGGGAGCTTCATGAAACCGGAAGCCAGGAGAGAAAGCTAGCAGATGATGCCATGTTCGCCATGTGCCCTTCCAGATGAGAGAGAAACCCTGACCGTGTTCGCCATGTGCCTTCTCACTTGAGAGAGAAACCCTGAACTTCATCGGCCTCCTTGAACCAAGGTATCTTTCCCCGGATGCCTTTGATTGGACATTTCTATAGACTTGTTTTAATTGGGACATTTTCTTGGCCTTAGAATTGTAAACTAGCCTCTGATTAAATTCTCCTTTTTAAAAGTCATACCATTTCTGGTATATTGCATTCCAGCAGCTAGCAGACTAGAACAATGTCCTTTTGCCCATTATCTAATTGCTTATTTTTGTACTGTTGAGTTTTGAGAATTCTTTATATATTCTAGATAGGAATCCTTTTTCAGATATGTGGTTTGCAAATATTTTCTCCCAATCAGTAACTTGTCTTTTCATCCACTTAATGCGGGCTTTTGCAGGGCAAAAGTTTTAAGTTGTGATGAAGTCCAATTTATCAAATTTTTATTTTATTAGGTCGTGCTTCTGGTCTAACAAGCCCTAGGTTCCAAAGACTTTCTTCTATGTTATATTCTAAAAGTATTTTGGTTTACGTTTAAATCTGTGATTTATTTTGAGTAAATTTTTGCAAGGGGTAAGAGGTTTAAGTTGAGTTTTTTTTCTTCCTATGTATATCCAATTGCTTCAATACCATTTGTTGAAAAAACTATCCTTTTTCCATAGAATTGCTTTTGTACCTTTGCCAAAAATCAATTGACTGTACTTGTGTGGGGACTATTTCTAGGTTTTCTATTCTATTCCATTGATCCATGTATCTATCTTGATTTTTTATTACTGTAGCTATATAGTAAGCCTTTAAATTGGTTTGAGTGATTTCTTTCACTTTATTCTTTTTCAAAATTGTTTTAGTTATTCCATTGCTTTTGCCTTTCCATACAAATTGTGTATATCTATGAAAAAAATCTTTTTGGGATTTTCGTAGGAATTATATATTCAACCTGTATATCAGTGTGGGGAGAATGGCATCTTTACTACGTTGAATTTTCCCATATATGAACATGGTGCGTCTCTCCATTTATTTAGATCTTCTCTGATTTTTTTCATCAGCATTTTGAAGTTTTCAGCATACAAGTCCCATACCTGTTTTGTCAGATTTACATCTAAGTATTTCATTGTTTTTTTGAGTGATTGTAAATATTACTATACTTTAAATTTCAGTGTCCATATGTGTTAATTTGCTAGCTGCTGGAATGTGATATGCCAGAACTGAAATGGCTTTTGAAAAGGGGATTTTTTTCTTAATTTCTAAATTTTTTAAAACATAACATACAAACACAAACATTCTTACCATAAGATCATTCCATTCTTGGTATATAATTAATAACTCACAATATCATCACATAGTTGTATATTCATCACCATGATCATTTCTTAGAACATTCACATCCATTCAGAAAAAGAAATAAAAAGAAAAAAGAAAAAACCTTCATACATACCATACCCCTTACCCCTCCCTCTCATTGACTGCTAGTATTTCCATCTACCCAGTATATTTTAGCCTTTGTTTCCCCTATTTTTTCTATGCACCTTACCTCTCCCTTTCATTGATCACTAGCATTTCAATCTA
Source organism: Myrmecophaga tridactyla (assembly GCA_004026745.1). NCBI lineage: Eukaryota > Metazoa > Chordata > Mammalia > Pilosa > Myrmecophagidae > Myrmecophaga > Myrmecophaga tridactyla. The sequence continues at coordinate 53,235 of PVIY010013940.1, read as the reverse complement.
CTATATTTATTTGAACATTTGTTCACCCTATTATTTATTTATTTTTAATCCATATGTTTTACTCATCTGTCCATACCGTAGATAAAAGGAGCATCAGACACAAGTTTTTCACAATCACATAGTCACATTGCTAAAGCTCTATCATTATACAATCATCTTCAAGAAATATGGCTACTGGAACACAGCTCTACATTTTCAGGCCCTTCCCTCCAGCCTCTCCAATATACCTTAACTAAAGGTGATAACTGTATAATGTGTAAGAATAACCTCTAGGATAACCTCTCGACTCTGTTTGAAATCTCTCAGCCATTGACACTTTATTTTGTCTCATTTCTCTCTTCCCCGTTTTGGTCTAGAAGGTTTTTTCAGTTCCTTGATGCTGAGTCCCAGTTCATTCTGGGATTTCTGTCCCACGTTGCCAGGAAGGTTTACACCCCTGGGATTCATGTCCCATGTAGGGAGGGGGAGGGCAGTGAGTTTGCTTGTTGTGTTGGCTGAGAGAGAGAGGCCACGTCTAAGCAACAAAAGAGGTTCTCTGGGGGTGACTCTTAGACCTAATTTTAAATACGCTTAGCCTATCCTTTGCAGGGATAAGTTTCATATGAACAAACCCTAAGATTGGGGGCTTGGCCTATTCCTTTGGTTGTCCCCACTTCCTTTGAGAATATCAGGAATTCTCCACATGGGGAAGTTGAATTTCCCCTTTTCTCTCCATTTCCCCAAGGGAACTTTGCAAATACTTTTTTATTCACTGTTCAAATCACTCTGGGATTTATCAGGGCATCACTTTGGACAAACCTACAAAGTCTCATGCCCTACTCAAGTTTCCGTGTTCTTATGGTGTTCAGTTAAACTGTCCACATAAGTTATATTAGGAAATGTAGTAGTCAAAACATAAATTTTGTACCAAATAAACATTTTTTGCTTTAATCTCACACATAAGTTAAAGTTTTGAAATATGAACTACCATCTCTTTTCAATGCCCTGCATTATTGACATTCTTTTGTTCTTCCTCATGAAAAAACATTTTTAATTTCACATTTAGTCACTATCATTGTATACTCTAGGCATTCCTAGTTTATATCGTCTCAGTTTTTATTGTCCATTTTTCCTTCTGATTTCATTTGTGCCCCCAGCCCTCCTCCCTCTATCATTCGCACATTCGGCTTCATTCAGTGTACTAACATTATTGTATTACAGTTAGGTAATACTAACTGTAATACAATACAATACTACAAGGTAATATGGTGCTATCCATTTCTGAATTTTTACAATCAGTCCTGAAGGGATACAGTCTGTATCCCTTCAGCTCTAGTTATCCAATATCTACCTTATTTCTATCTCCTGATGGTCTCTGTTCTTAACTTAAAAGGGGGGAATTTAAATAAGTTACCAGTTTATAGTTCTAAGGGTATAAAAATGTCCAAACTAAGGCATCCTGGGAAAGATACCTTAATTCAAGGAAGGTCGATGGGCTAGGAACACTTCTGTCAGCTGGGTAGCCACATGGCTGGCATCTGTTGGTCCCTTGCTCCTGGGATCTGTTACTTTCAACCTTTGTTCCTATGGGGGTTCTTCACTTTGCTTCTCCAGGGCCGGCCTTAATCTCTTGGCTTCCCTTGGCTATCTCCAGGTTTTGGCTTGCTTAATATTTCATGGCAACGTCTACTGGGCTCCAAGCATCTCCAAACATCCATGTCTTGTTCTCCAAGTGTTGGCATCTGTGTCAGCTCTACTCTGAAGTTCTGCTGGCTCTCTCTCTGTCAGCTCTGAGACTTCTTGCCAATTCTTCAGTTCTAAAGCTTTTTCCAAAATGGTTACCTCTTAAAGGACTCCAGTAAGCAACCCCACCTTGAGTGAGAGGAGACACATCTCCATGAAACCATCTAATCAAAAGTTACCACCCACAATTGGGTGAGTCACATCTCCACGGAAACAATAAAAAATATCCCACTCAGCAATACTGAATGAGGATTAAAGAACTTGACTTTTCTGGGGTACACAACAAATTCAAACTGGCACACCATGATTTTTGTATGTTTATCTGTTATCTGGTGAGCTTGCTGAACTCACTTATTACTTCTGGAAATTTTCCTTTCTTTTTTCTTCTTTTTGTAGATTTCTTAGGATTTTCTAATGGACAATCATGTTGTCTGAAAATAGGTTCAGTTTTATTTTTCCTTTTCCAATCTGTATACCTTTTTTTATTATTAAATTTATTTATTTATTAATTAAACCAATCTGTATACCTTTTATTTCCATTTCTTACTTTATTGCCCTGGCTAAAACTTTCAGTACTATTTTCAATAGCAGTGTTGAGAGCAGACATACCTGTATTGTTCTCAATCTTAGGGAAAAAGTAGTAAGTCTTTTACCATTAAGTATGATGTTAGCTGTAAGTTTTTGTAGATGTTCTTTATCAAGTTGAGGAGTTCCTTCTATTTCTATTTTTCTGAGACTTTTTTCTCATGAATGGGTGCTAAATTTTGCCAAATGCATTTCGTACATCTATTGATAATGATCATATTTTTTTTCCTCTCTATTTTATTAATATGGGAATTACATTGCTTGAGTTTGGATTTAAACCAATCTTGCATTTCTGAGTTAAACTCCTATGTTCATCATCTTTTAAATATATTGTTGGATTTTATTTTATAAAATTTTGGCTTTTGTGTCTATGATCGTGAGAGATATTGATCTGCAGTTTTGTATTTTTGTGCTCTGATCTCTTGGTCTGGTTTTGGTGTCAGAATGATATTGGTTTCCTAAAATCATTTGAGAATTTTCTTCTCCTTTTTTTGGAAAAGATTTATATAGAATTGGTGTTATATTTTTCTTAAATAATTGGTAGAATATATCAGTAAAGCCTTCTGGGCCTGAAATTTTCTAATGGGAATATTTTTATTTACAAATTCAAATTATTTTAATTGATAAGAGTTATTCAAGTTTTCTATTTCTTTTTGAGTTATTTTAGTAATTTGTCTCTTACAATGATTTGTCTATTTCATTGAAGTTCTCAAGTACATAAGCATAAAGTTGTTAATAATAAAAAACCCTATTAACATTCTGATGTTTGTAGATCTGTACTAATGTCATTTCATTTCTGATGGTGATAGTTTGTGTCTGCTCTCTGTTTCTTGATCATTTTCGTTGATGGTTTATGGGTTTTAATGTTCTCTTTATCACTGATTTTTCTCTATTGTATATCATTGAATTCTGCTACCTTAATTATTTCATTTGTTATGATGAAAGAACAAACAATTGTTCTTTTCCTTCTAATTTCCAAGGGAGAAGCTTTTTCTAATATAAGAATTCGAAGCTCTCCATTTTCTGCCGAGCACTGCTTTAATATATGCCACATACTTTGATATGTTCTATTTTAATTTTCATTCAGTTAAAAATATTTAAAGTTTCCCTTGTGATTTAAATAATCAATTTGGATTGGATTATTTTAAATGTGTTGTTTGGGTGTTTCCTAGTCATCTCATTGTCATTGACTTGTAATTTAATTCCATTGTGGCCAGAAAAAATAGTCTGTATCATTTCAGTCTTTTAAAGGTACTGAGACTTGGTTTATGGCTCAACGTATGGTGTTCCTTTATGAACAAACCATGTACACTTGAAAAGAATATGTCCGCCTGCATTTATTGGATGTAGTATTTCACAAATATCAACTAAATCAAAGTGGTTGAAGGCATTGTTCAGATGTCCTATGTCTTTGCTGCTTATATTTGTCTACTTATTCTACCTCTTGCTAAGTGTCAGGTGTTAAAATCTCCAATCATGATAGTGAAATTATCTGTTTCTTCTTTTAATTCTGTTAATTTTTACCCAATATATTTTGAAGCTTTGTTATTTAGTATGCAAATATATTTATGATTGTTATGTCTTCCTGTTGAATTGACATTTTAATCATTTTGAAATACCCCTTTTTATTTCTGTAATACTTTTTGTCTTCAGATCTATTTCATCTAATGTTAGTATAGCTACTCTAACTCTCTTATGATTATTGTTTGCATGGCATTTTTTAAAACTATCCATTTTCTTTCAACCTATCATAGTCTTCATATTTAAAGCATAGTTTCTATAACAACATATAGTTGGGACTTACTTTTATTTTTGTCCATTCAAACCAACTCTACCTTTTAATTATAATGTTTAGTCCCTTAACTGCTAATGTAATTATTAATATGTTTGGGTTTTGGTCTGTCATTTTATTATTTGTTTTCTATTTGTCCTTTCTAGCTTTTTTACCTTTGAGTCCTCCTTTCCTACCTTTTTAAAGATTATTTGGATAAGTTTTAGAATTCCTTAATTTACATATTGACTTGTAGCTATAATTCTTTGAATTATTTTTTTCATGATTGCTCTAGTAACTAAAATATACATTCTTAACTTTTCAGTCTATTTACAGTTTATAGTTCATACAAATCAGAGAAACTTCCTAAGCATATAATTCCATATTCCTTTCTTTTCTTTTTTTTTTTTTTTTTAAATGTTTCTTCTTTTTTAATTTGCATATGGGCAGGAGGCACCAGGGATCGAACTCCAGACCTCTAGCACGGCAGGTCGGAGCTCTGCCTGCTGAGCCACGGCAGCCACCCCATATTCCCTTCTTTTCATTATACTTTAGTTGCTGTATGTATTGTTTTGTGTACATTACACAGCATACAAGGCAAACAGTTTTTGCTTTAAACAGTTATATATATTACAAAGGAATTAAAAAGAGAGAAAAGGAGTGTTTTGTATTTACCCAGATATTTTCCATTTCTAATGCTCTTCTTTCCTTTCTCAGGTTCGGAATTCCTATTTGGTATCATTTCCCTTCACTTTGAAAAACTTCCTGGGCATTTCCTGTACTGTAAGTCTGTCAGTTATTCAGTTTTCTTTTATCTGAAAATGTCCTTATTTCTCCTTGATTTTCTTTTATTTACAAGTTAACCCATCAGTTTATTTCGAATGGTACCACATAAAGGTAAGTATATTATTTATATTCTTAAGTAAATTTTTTGTTATAGATTTACAGAAAGGTTGCAGAAATAATACAGAGTTCACATATATCTCTCACACATTTCCCCTTATTTTTAATCTTGTTAATATTAGTATGGAACATTTGTCGTAAGTAATGAACCAACAACTGATATATTTCTGTTAACTAAACTCCACTCAATTCTATTTCACTAATTTTTCCTTAATATCCAATTTTTGTTCCGGGATCCCATCCAAGATACCACTTTACATTTGGTTGTCCTGTGCTCTTCTTTTATGCACTTTTATTGAGATATACTCATTCACCATATAATCCATCCAAAGTATACTGTCAAGGCTCTCAGTATCATCATTACCTGTGCATTCATCACCACAATCAATTTTAGAACATTTTCATTACTCCAAAAATAAATTTAAAAAAAATTAAAAGAACACCCGAAACATCCCAAATCCCTCATCCGCCCCATTATTTATTTTTTTGTCTTTATTTTATTACTCATCTGCCCATACACTGGACAAAGGGAGTGCCAGCCACAAGGTTTTCACAACCACATGGTCACCCGATAAAAGCTATATAGTTATACAATCATCATCAAGAATCAAATCTACGGGATTACAGTTCAACAACTTCAGGTCTTTCCTCCTAGCTATTTGAATACACTACAAACCAAAAAGGAATATCTATATAATGCATAAGAATGACCTCTGACTATATTTGAAATTGCTTAGCCACTGAACCCTTATTTGTTCCATTTCTATTCCCCTTTTTGATCAAGAAGTCATTCTGAATCCCATGAATTCAGAATGGGCCAAGCTCATCCCTGGGAGTCATGTCTCATGTTGCCAGGAAGACTTATACCCCTGAGAGTTATTTCCCACATGGGGGGAGGGTAGTGAGTTTTTTTGCAGAGTTGGCTGAGAGAGAGAGAGAGAGAGAGAGAGAGAGAGACCACATCTCAGCATCAAAAGAGGTTCTCTGGGGGTGACGCTTAGACATAATCAAAAGCAGGCTTAGCTTTCTCATTTGCAGGAATAAGTTTCATGAGAGCAAGCCCCAAGATCGAGGGTTTGACTTATTTAATTGGGAGTCTCTAACGTGTGTGAGACTATCAGGAATTCCTGAGGTGGGGTAAAGTTTAGTATTTCCACATTTCCTTGATTCTTGAAGAATATTTTTACTGTATATAGAATTCTGAGTCGGCAGGTTTTTAGCCTTTTAGCACTAGTTTTTCTTCTTTATTCTGACCTTCATAATTTCTGATTAAATATCAGTTGTTAATTGGATTGTTGTTCTTTTTTTGTGCAATGTGTCCTTGCTTCTTTCAAGATTTTCTCTTTATCATTGGCTTGTACCATTTGACTATGATATTACTCAGTGAGGTTTTCTTCATGTTTATCTGACTTGGTGTTTATTGAATGTCTCAGATCTGTACATTTATATCTGTCATCACATTTAGGAAAAATTTGGCCTTTATTTCTTCAATTTTTTTTCTTCCCTATTCTCTCTCTCCTATTCTTCAATTACTACATGTATGTCTGTTGAGGATCCATTTATTTATATTTACTTTTTCACTATGTTTTTCTCTCTGTTGTTTACATTGGATAATTTCTGTTGCTTGATCTTTAAATTCACTTCCTCTTTTCTCTGTCATCTCCATTCTGCTGTTAAAGCCATATAGTGATTTTTTAAATTTTTTAGATATTGCATTCTTCAGTTTTAGAAATTCCAATTTTAAATCATTTCCATTTCTTTGCAGAGATTGCCTGTCTTTTCGAGCATTGTGGGCATATTTTCTTTTACTTCATTGAAGATAGCTATAATACATGCAAGAGAGTCCTCTGCTAATTACAAAATCTGGGCCATCTTTTGGTTGTTTCAGCTGATGTTTTTTTTATTTGGGGGACGAGTTCCATTTTTCTGGTTCTATGTGTGTTGAACAATTTGAACTGTATCCTCAACATTATATATTTTAAGTTGTGTAAATTTAGGATTTATTTATTTTTCTCTGATAGATGTTATTTCTTTTGATTTACCAGGTAATTATCTTGGTTGGAATCAAACTCCCAATATTTCTTAGAAAGTGATGACAATATCAGTTTGGATCTTTTCCAGAGTTATCTTCTTTGAGTTTCTTAGAAAGTGGTGACAATATCAGTTTGGATCTTTTCCTGAGTTATCTTCTTTGAGTGTTCTCAGTGCATACGTGGGTCAGGTTCAGACAGAAATGTGGACAGAAAAGTTTGGGGTTTCTTGTTTTGGCTCTTGCCTTTCAAGATGTGGTCTCTTTCTCTCTCTCTCTCTCTCTCTCTCTCTCTCTCTCTCCAGCTGTTGCTGTAGTTTCCTTGTTTCTAGTTTTCTTTTTTCTTGTTCCAGAAAAGACTGTTTTTTTTCTCCACCCAGGCGTATCCACCTACCCTCCACCCACTCACTATGCCAACTGAATCTGACCTCAGCTAAAAGCTGCAAGTATGCAAATTCACTCTGTATAATCCACCTCTGAGGATCATGGGCTGTTCATCAGATTCTACCTGCTCTTGTTCCCTTTCTAATGTGGTAATACTCAGCTGTTGCTGCAGGTGGTATTTGACTATATTCAATTAATCACTAGGAAATAGATGATATAGTTCTTAATAAATGCAAAGAACAGAGGGATTTCAGGATTAGAAAGAATTTTCTGGGCTCTTGACACAGAGCAATTACTAAATTAGTGGTTATTAAATAGATTACTTCCTGGCCCTCTGCTCAGGGGCTGAATCTTCTTCCCAATATCCAGTCTCCTAGATTACACTCAATGACAGAGTGCTCACTACCTCAAAAAGCAGACCATCCCATTTTTAGACAATTTTGAACATTTGAAATATGTTCCTTTGATATGTGCAAAATTTCCTCATTTCTGCTTCTACTCCTCAGTTTCAACCCTCAGGGCTGCACAGAATGAACCCAATTCCCCTCACCCCCCCACCCTCAATGGTTCTCCAGAAAGCTGGCATCAGAGTTCCTGTCACTGAACTCTGCCATGCAGGGGAAGCAGTCCCAGCTCTGCCAACCAGTCCTTGTAGGGCGGGTCCCCTCCAGTTCTGGTCTCCTTCCCTTGAGCAGGATCCTGCACCTGCAAAGTTCTCTTAAGATGTAATATCCAGAATGGGCCCAACAGTGTGGGTGAGGCCTGGGCAGCCTAGGGACCAGGCTCTTTCCTGGAGAAAGGCACCTAGGGCTCTCACTGACTCTTCTGCCAGCCGTGCTGCAACTGACTCCTGCTAGGCTCGTGGTCAGTGAGCTCTCCTGAGTCCTTTGTCTCTGGCCTAAGAGCTGCCTTCTGAGAGGTATGACATTAAGTCTCAGAGTTCCCCTCCATCAGGGCCTGATTTGCTTTCCCTGCCCACCTCTCAGGGCACCACACTGGAACAGGGCTTGGAATTGGATGCCTTGTGGCCCTTAAATCTGCCTGCAGCTCTGTTCTGTAACTTTCAGAAAAAATAATCCATGTCTAGTGATAGTTTATGCTCAAGTCGGGGTACACACAGTCGCTTTGATACTGTATAGAATTTTATAATTTGCAAAACAGTTTCTAAGCCGATCTAGGCAATAACCATATGAAGTGGGCAGAGAAGGGCATATCGTCCCCATCTGACAGATCAGGGAACTTAACTACAGATAGGATCCAGGCTGATGGAACTAGAAACAAGGGATAGTCAGAACTAATGGAACAAACTACCTATTACAGAACATTTTTCTCAACATCTCAGAGACTTCAGATTTCCATTCAACTCCATCTCTGAGTCATTCTCTGGGTAGAAAGCTTTTTCTTGGGGCATGTTTTTGGATACGGATAATCTGAACGAATTCCCATCCCTTCCCGTCCCCCCACCGCCCGCCCCAGGGAGAGGGGGTGGGGGTACAGCTGTGCATAGCAATGAAGGAGAAGGGGCTCTCTAGGCTGCTTTCCAAGAAATTGCTTCTAGAATAATTTGCCTACAGCCCCAGACAAAAGCTCAGGTATGGAAGCTTGGCATGCCCCTGACCTTTCACATCCCCAGAGCCAAGCTGCAGGGAGGAGGGGGCCGTTGCACAAAAGGGTCTAAGGGGTGACCCGGCCTGCCTCAGCTACCTGCTGTTCACCACAATGGGGCCCGCGGCCCGGGCTGCCTCCAGACGCAGGAGAAAAGGGCCGAGATAATGACAGGCTCAGCTACCGCTGCTCTCTTCAGAGAAACGAGAAGAGGGAGGCTGCAAAACCTCCCGTATAATAAAGAAGTAACAAATGAGGAATAAAAGCTTATGGAAGACATCTTAACCCGGGGATGAAAAAAATGTCAACATCTGTGAGGATTTCTGCACCACTAGCCCTAGGCCCTAATGAAAACCCTCGAAGAGCCATTCACTGGCGGAGAGGCAAAAAGGCTACATTTTTCTATGGGGGGCGTCGAGCGCTGGATGCGCCTGCCCTTTCCCTTTGGGATGCTGCTGAACCAAGCACTAATGCTCATCTTTAGCTTTCTTAAGGAAGGAGGGGCGGGAGGAGAAAGGAGCTTCGGGACCGTCTTTATCCCGAAGCCTGTGAGGTGGGTGGATTTGGGAGCAGGCTAGATGTCTGCACATTGAGGCAAGGAAGAAAAGCCAGCGGAATTAGAGAAAATGCTGTTTAACAAGGGTCCCCTTTGACAGGGGCCTTTGAGAAGGACGTGGCTCCAGGAAAAGTAATCCTCTTAGCACCGACTTATGTGTGTGTACAAAACAGGGAAATCGAATCTGAATGTCCTCATCACATTTGCTAAAATACCTAATGAAAACACAAAGATTCCTTATTTTGATCTTCACTTTTGATTTAGAAGGTGGAGAGTGGCAGATGTTTGCTTATAAAGCTGATTTAAAAATTCAAGCCGGGAGCTTGGGGTGGTGAAGGGGCTGACCCGCTCTCTCCCCTTTCCAAGAGCTGTGGGCCGTGGAACTTTGAGCTTTTGTGTCTTCCCCTGGGGCTTCTGACACCCATCTGCCTTGTGCCTTTCAGGCTGTACGTGTGACTTTGTTCCTTGGGTTAGTGCACTATGTTCACCTCTGCAGCCTCTCTCTAGAGGTCTCGGAGAGAGAAACCTCAAATCCTGGCCAACGAATGCAGCTTCAGGAGAAGAGCAGGAAAGCTGGCATGAAAAGAGAGGAACTCCCACATTTCGGGCTGCTCTGCAGTCGGGGAACACTGTGCCTCAGCCAGAGGGCTCCCAAGATGATCCTCACCAAGCCCATACACCTACACACCTACACACACACACACACGCACACACACACACACACACACACACCTACCTGTAAACATACACACAAGCATACATTCTCATACTCCCACAAACACACACATACACACACAAATACACTTCTGCACACAACAGCCCATACCACTCACCCCCACATATTTATACACATACACACATGCTTGCAGTGACAACTACACACACAACACCCTCTCCACCCTCCCCAACACACCCCATACTCCCAGGGTGAATTGTAAATAGCTTTATGAGCATTTTCTTTACCCACCGCTCCAGCATGCAGATGTTTAGATCAAATATTTCAGTTTATCATTGGGCTCTAAAATGAAACAAAATGCAAGGTGAGGATAAGTAAAATTGGGGGGGATTGCCAAGAAGACTTTCTCTAAGCTAAACAGGAGAGTGCACTTTTATTACTCCTTTGATATGATAGGGGCTATCAGAAATTCAAAACCATTGTTTTTCCTTTGGGGAGCAAGAGTAACAGAAGCAGAAAGGGGGGTGCAACAGAGAAGCTGATTATGGCTCCAGGTCTGATCCAAGCAGGAGTGAGCTCCCAAGCTCTAGAAGTATTCAAGCAGAGGCCTGATAATCCTCTGTCATCTGTTTCCATAAACTGCAGGTGATTTCTATGCTTAATGTGCAGTCAAATTGGATGAACCAGTGTTCAAATTCAGATCTGTCTAACGCCAAAGCTCAGGCTGTTAGCATCACACTGCAATGCCTCTTAAAAAAACTTAATTCTCAGTAATTTTCTGTACCCTCCTCCTCCTGGTCAGCTGGTGAGAATCGACTCTGTGTCCTCCCTGGTTCATTCCCTGATGGTTCCGTCATTTCAGTAACATCTCTGGTCCGCCTGTCCCTGCTGGGGGAGGGGGAGGGCTCTACGCTGAATGGCCGGGCCCCAAAATGGCTGAGGTGGTTGGAGATGGTCCCTTACCTGGGGTAGGAGGGCACCCAGGCCAGGTACCCTTTCCGCTGGCACTCAGACCCTTTCAGCAACTCCTCTCAGGCTCTGAGCTCACTGAAGAGAATTGCAGCCTTTCTGATTTCCGCACCTTTCCAAGAAGCTCACTTTCTCATTCTCCATCCCCCATTTCTCTAGGTCCACTCTACTGAGCAAAGAACTCCACTTACCTGGAGGAAGACCAGCAGACACACATCTCTGATCTTTTTATGTCAACCATGACACCCATCCAAGGGATGGAGGGACTGTAGCCACAGACCTGGAATCTTAGAGATCGATGAATCTATCTTCCTGAGGTGGCTCTAAAACAGATTCTTTGATATGACTTCTCTTAAGAGGTAGAACATAATTACCCTCTTCTTGAGTGCACACTGGACTTAGTGACTAACCCATTAGAGAACACAAACATGGCAGATTTGTTGGTATGTCACTTCCAAGATTAGATTCTATAAAGACAGTGGCTTCTGTCTTGGGTTCTCTCTCTTGAATCGCCCGCTCTGGGGAAAGGCTGCTGCTGCCTTGTGAGGCCCATGGGAGAAACTGAGGTCTGCCAAGAGGGAACTTGGTAGTGGGTTCTCCAGCCCCAGCAGAGTCTCAGGGTGGCTGATGGCTTGATGAGAACCTCTTAAGAGACCTCGAGCCAGAACCATCTTGCTACGCCACTCCCAGATGCCTAATCCACAGAAATGTTTGTTGTTTTAAGCTGTCATATTTTAGAGTAATTTGTTACACAAAAATAGATAACCAATATACCCCCTTATTGTGCTGTTGGCGGAATTGAGGCCCTGAGGGGGGAGTCACTTACCCAAGCTCACAAATGAATGGCAAGTCATTTCTTAAAACGAACTCAAATATTTTGACTTCTTGACTAGTGCTCTTTCCACTTCATCACTTTCCACTACATCAGACTTCCTCTCACTTCCTGTGTTAGTTTGCTAGCTGCTAGAATGTGATATACTAGAACTGGAATGGCTTTTTAAAAGGAGAATTTAATAAGTTACAAGTTTACAGTTCTAAGCCTATGGAAATGCCCAAACTAAGGCATCCAGGGAAAGATACCTCAATTCAAGAAAGGTTGATGTGTCTAAAACACCTCTGTCAGCTGGGAAGGCACACTGGTCCCTTGCTCTTGGGCTCTGTTGCTTTCAGCCCCTGTTCCTGTGGGGGTTCCTCACTTTGCTTCTCCAGGACTGGCTTTAATCTCTTGGTATCCCTTGGCTCTCTCCCGGTTCTAGCTTGCTTAACATCTCATGGCGATGTCTGCTGGAGACGTCCAAGCATCTCCAAACATCTGTCTCTGTTCTCTAAATGTTGGCATCTGTGTCAACTCTGCATTGAACTCTGTCAGCTCTCTCTCTTTCAGCTCTGAGGTTTCTGTGGTGTTTCCAAAATGTTTCCTCTCTTAAAGGATTCCAGTAAACTCATCAAGGCCCACCTGGAATGGGTGGAGTCACATCTCCATCTAATCAAAAGGTCACACCCACAATTGGGCATGCCACATCTCTGTGGGGATAATCTACTCAGAAGTTTCCACCTACAATGTTTAATCAAGATTAAAAGAAATGGTTGCCCCCTCCATAAAATTAGATTAGGATTAAAACATGGCTTTTCTCGGGTACATAATACTTTCAAACTGACACACTCCTACTTCCCACTAACAGATGAGAAGAATTTAATTTGACGAGACTTTGCCTGCTTGTGAGCTCAGGTCCCTATGTCCCGGGCAATGAGGACATGGCAGGGGTGCACGTGCTGGCGTGGGGTTTAGCAGAGACGGAGGAGAAGTAAAGAGACGTTTGAGAGTTTAACCATCTCCACATTCACCCCTCTTCCCAGGGCTCTCGTTTTGGCTGATGTGGGAAGCTCAACCCACGTATACGAATTTTGAATTTAATATAGAACTCATCACCCAGGAATGACTTGTGAGTGAAGTAAGTGAATTTGGCTGGGTTAATTAGTTTATTATGCATGTAAGTCAGGTTTATGAAAAAAAAAGGAACCTGATGATCATGAAACTCAGCTATTTACGTCTCTCCAGATTCCCTTTGTGGATATCCTTTGCATAGCTGAAACAGCTTAGGTGGGCTCCTTGATGCTTTGCCTTCCTCACTCAGCAAGTGTCCCTTGTGCCTCAGGTCCTCGTGTGGTGGGGAACTCAGAACCCACTGTGTCGGGCTCTCTCCCAGACCCCCCCTTATTCACCCAGTTCACTCCCTCGCCGGCCGTGTTCCTTACTCTCAGCGGCCCCGGCTCTCTGACCCATCGGCTCTGTCCCCAGCCTCTATCCCACCCAAGCCCTCTCTGCCTTGCTCACTCATTGAAACATAAATGGGCGGCTCTGGCCCAGAGCCTTGGTTCTCTCTCAGCCTCTGCTTTGGGCACATCCTCCAGTTGCATGTACAGCAGAGGCAGGTCAGCAGTGCTCCCGTGTTCTCCCCAGCTCTGGAGGCTGCCCAGCGTCACCATGTAGGAGGCCCCCGAGATGTCACTGCTCATGACAATTTCCTTGGTGACGCAGGTCTTGGGGTTCTCAACATGTTGCACTCCCCCACCTACCTCTGAGTCACCAAGGGCAGGGAGCGGGTCAAAATGCACACTGCATTCTTATGCATTCTACAGGTATCTCTTTTTAGTTGATGGTGTATTGGAGTGGGTGGAAGGAAGTACCTGAAACTGTTGAGCTGTGTTCCAGCAGCCTTGATTCTTGAAGACGACTGTATAAAGTTTTTGTGGTGTGACGGTGTGATTGTGAGAACCTTGTGTCTGATGCTCCATTTATCCAGGGTATGGACAGATGAGTAAAAAAATAAGGATAAAAAAATACATAATAGAGGGGACAAAGGGTAAAATAAATTGGGAAGAGGGAATGCTAAAGGTCAATGAGAGGGTGGGTTAAGGGGTATGGCATGTATGAGTTTTTCCTTTTTTCTTTTTATTTCATTTTCTGGAGTGATTCAAATGTTCTAAAGAATGACCATGGTGATGAATACACAATCATGTGAAGATATTGTGAGCCATTGATTGGACACCACATATGGAATATATGTGTGCAAAGATTTCTCAATAAATATATTAAAAGAAAAAAAAAAGAATGCAGGTTGCTGGGCCCTTACCTAGTCCTTCTGAATCTAGGAACTTGGGCTCCTGCATCTTGACAAGCCCCCCAGGCAATGCTGGTACTCACCAACATTTTGTAGCTATGGCTCTGTTGTCCCCTGTTGTTTACAGTTTGGAGCTTTTAAACACTGATTGCCTGGTTTTTAGTAAAACCTGGAAAGACTGTCAGAGTCAACCCTCAATTTGCTGAGCTTAAACCTTCCAGCTAGCTGGCTTTTATCTATTCCGGTTTTCTACTTGCCACCTGCCTTCACCTCTTCCCATTTTTTGCCTGTTTTCACCCATAGCAACAGGAGATCAGAAGAAGCCCAGGTACTGTTCTCGTGGGTCCATTTGGTTTCCTATTAGAAGCTCAGGGATTGTTTTCCTAAGGGAGGAACTGGCAATTATTCATCAAACAAAAGTCTAAGAACTTCACTGTGCTATGTCTTTTACTATTGACTTCTAAGAGTTGGCTTCATGTGTATTGTACATCAAGGACAGGATTCTGCCATGGGAAATCTACAGAAAGGACCAAGGGTTGAGCCTCCTGTAGCATCCTTCCTCATTTCATCAGTGGCGACCAGCTCCCCAGGGCATGCATCCACTGCTTCCTCCCAAGCAGAGGAAACCATCCCTGACCTGTCTGGGGTTTGTATGACTCCTCTAACTCCTCTGTGACCACAGGTAGGTCCCCACCCCAGGCCTCAGGGGCCTCCACTGTACGATGGAGGCTTGGAGTAGATGGTCTGGAAAGTGCTTTAGTGACATATGCTGCACACAGTTGTCTTTCAGCACTGCCTGGATCCTGCTCCAAGCCTAAACTCCTCCGCTCCCAGAGGTGGCCAAACCCCAGCGCTCATGGCTTCACCCATTCCCGGGTAAGTATAGAACAAAACAAGTTTCCAGAATCGGAGTCCTGTGAATCCCAACCAAACCGGAGCATCAGCTAATCCAAGGAGAGAGGTGCACTGGAGAGGTTAGAAAGGGCTGTGGGCTGCAAGCCTGTCTGCAGATGTCTGCTTAGTTCTGCACTCTTAGTGAGTCTGGGCCAGCAGCCGCCACAGCCAGACCTGGGCTTTGTAGCTTTGCTTGGAGGCCTGGGATGCCTGAATTCTTCCCAAGGCATTTCCCCCAACGGCCTACCCCCTGAGAGAGTCCCCACCAGTTATGGAATCCAGGAGCGGACACACAGTGGGAGATGTGACACACAGCTTGACACACAGGCACAGGCCTGAGCCCTGAGCTCTAACAGCTATTCTCCCCACATGGCAGATAGACTCCGCCACAGCCTGGAAGTACCAACCTGAGCATTGTCTGTGCCTTCAAGGCTGGCAGTGACTCTGAGGCCTGCCACCCACCCACCCACCCACTAGGGTTTTCTCTGTGGCCACAGGCATGAGGGCTCCCACTGTTAGCATTCGTGTCCTGTGAAACGTCAGTCAGGGGAGCAATTCACAGCTTGAGATGCACTGCTGTGGAGTCTCCTACCACATGCACGCTTTCCCTCTCCCACCATCAGCCCAGACTCCTTGGGTGCCTTGGGCAAGTCCTCATCCCTCTGGTCCTCCAGACAGGCCACCCAAGAAGGGACCTGCCTTGGGAACAGAAGCCAAGACACATCATCCACTTCGTCCTCTGCCCAACAGTGTCCAGGAGTGAAGGAGGCTGAAGGCTCCTCAGATTCCAGGACCTTTGCTCTGGGGACTGGAGCTGTTCCACTAATTTGATGCTGACTTCCACAGCTGGGGCCTGATCCCATAAATCCTGACTCCAACACACATCAACAGTAGACACCAGAACAGGGTGGGGTCAAGAAGTGCTAAGAATTGGAGAAAGAACGAGGGCCTGAGCTGACCCTGAGGGCCAGGATGCAGGGTGGGGTGTGTAGAGTGGGAAGCACTCATCCTTTCTCTCAAAAAAGAAAATGATCCAATGATGTCAGAATCTGCTGAGATCCACCTAGCCTCTGGGCTGTGATTGGAGAGGACCTTCCAGCCCTGGCTCTGCCACTCACTGGCTGGGTGACTGTGGACAGGTCACAATGGTGTAAACTGTCAGGATGCACCAACAGACAGCCAAGGACTGTCCCAACCATTGTGTTCTATGTATTATTTCTGGGTTTCCAGCCCTTAAAAGGATAAGTCTAGGGAGGAGCGGCCGAGGAGAAAGGAGAAGAGGTTTTGATGGCAGCTGTGAGAATGGCCCATGTTCACAGGAATGTTTTTTTTCCTAGGATCATGGAAGAATTTTCTCCATCCTGAAGATGAGGAAATAGCCTCAGAGAAGCTAAGTGAGTTCACCAGCTGGAGCGTGGCTGAGCCAAGGCTTGGCCCACACTTCCCGTTGCTCTTTCCATAGAGCCACCCACACCCTTTCCTTCCAATCCCACTTGTCCAAATCCTATCGCCCTCCAGGTCCCTTCTCTGGGTCATCCCCTCCATGGAGCCTTCTCCAATGCCCCTAAGCAGAATTAACTGCTCCCCCCACCAGGAATCCCTATAGCATCTGGTCTCCCCATCTCTTGGCCATATAAACTTCTCCTTAGACCAGAAACCTTCTGTATGTCCCAGTGGCTGGGGAGCCCCTTGAAGGCTGGAACTTCAGGTTCTTAAGTCTTCTCTGCAACCCCAGCACAATGAATGGCTCATTGAAGGTGCTCTGTGAGTGAGCGTGGGCTCAAAATCACTCAGAAGGTCCCCCTGCCCTCAACATGTGGGTTCTCCAAGCCTGCCACCCCCCGCTGTGCCTCAGAGGTGAGACTGTCTGTGTTAACACCCACCCCAGCCCCTAGAGTAGTCCTACACAGTGAGGCATATGCCCCAGTGTAGACAGGAGACAGAGAGGGAACCTGCTGGCCCAGTCGTTCCATTACGCAAATTATGCTGTAATGGGGACTCTCCCTAAGGAACCTCTAGACCCGAGGCAAGAGAAGGGGGATGCTCGGCCCCCTCGCCTTGGCAGTAGGGAATGGGAAGGGAGTTCGTGGAGCATATTGAAGATTCTAATCCTCTGAGTTGTCATGACTGGTAGCCTTTCATCTTTCCGTTATCTATTTTCACCTAAAGCAAAAGAGATAGGAAGAAGCCACGGTGTCCTTCTCAAGGACTGTTCAGCATCCTGTTAGAAGGCCTCAGAGGTTAAGGACCAAGTACGGCTTAAGTTTTCCCCGGCACCTAGCTCTGTGTGAGGTATGTGGAAGCAATTCAAAGAATTCTTAGAATCAACAGCATCTATTATCCTGTTCGCCCCAAGACAAGTAGACTTAAAGAATGTCTGAGCATTGAAAGGACTTTAAAGCTCATGTAATAAGTCTAGCACTGTCCCAAAGATGGGGCTATCTGAGAGGCAAAGAAGAGACTGGCCAAGGCTCCAGAGCACCATGTGCCCGGCTCACCCTGTGGGCTTTCTCTCCTCACGGCAGGGAACACCGCCAGGAGACAGGGATGCGGTTTCAAGGAGGTGGCAGCCCAGGGGCAGTAGAGAGAGCCTCGGTTTTGGAGTTAAAAACACCCGAGTTTGAATCCTGGCTCCATATCTTCCTGGGTGTTGCCTTAGCAATTACTTCTTGTTTCTGGACTTCACTTTTATTTATAAAAGGGGGATAAAATACCCATGTTACAAAGTTGCTGTCAGTTTAAAGCAAGATGATGTTTATGGAGTGCTTGGGCAAATAGTAGTTGCTCAAGAAGTACAGTCCCAGTTACTAGCTTTCTCCCTCAGGGCGGGTATGTGATAGGATATGGGTTTTTTTGGTCCCTATGGAGGCTAATGAGGCATGTTCCTCATCTCAAATCATATTCATATGCTACCTGGTTTTCCCACACTCACCCAGGGCAAACAATTAGAGGGAAATTCGGCTTTTGGGGTGTGGTAGTCAGGTTCAGGTGTCAACTTGGGCAGGTGATGGTGCCTAGTTCTGTTGCTGTGGACATGAATCATTAGCATGTGAAACTCATTATGGCTGATTGCATCTGCAGTTGGCTACAGGAAGTGCCTTCTGCAATGAGTGATGTTTAATTTAATTAGCTCGAGGCTTAAAAGAAAGAGGTCAGAAGAGAGCTTAATGTAGCACAGCCCAAGCAGCTCAGCATACCTCATCTCAGCACTCGTGGCTCAGCCCAGACATTTGGAGATGCAGAAAGGAATTGTCCTGGGGAAAGCTGTTGGAACCCAGAAGCCAGGAGAGAAAAGGCCAGCAGACATGGCCTGTGCCTTCCTGTGTCAGAGAGAACCTTAGATGAAAGTTGGCTGGCTTTCCTCTGAAGAACTATAAATTCTTAACTAAATAAATCCCCTTGTATTAAAGGCCGAGCCATCTCTGGTGTGTTGCATTCTGGCAGGTATGGCAGACAAAAACCTGAGGAGCTGGGCTTCCATCCCCTTCAGAGCTGCTGAGGTCTAGAGGGACCACAAGGAAACAGGTCCTGAGATCTCCTTTGGTAGAATCTGGGTACCAAGGTCCTTACCTGAGCAGCTGTGTGACCTGGAGCTAGCTCCTTCTCTTCTCTGAGCCACAAAACCCCTCTGTGGGACCGGGGAGGAGAGCACCTGCCTTGTCTGCAGCTTGGGGCTGACATGAAGCTCTGCACAAGGGTTTCACACACAGTAAAAGTGCAGCACAAATACCTGGGGTCATTACAATTTTAGTGTGAGCACCACTGCTTTCTTAAGAAAGCTAAGGATCTTGCGATGTGTCTTGCTTCAAAACTTTTTTTTTAAAGCAGCAGATCAAAGGTGGGGGTAGGGGGTTCAAAAGAAAAAAAAGATTCAAGCCAACAGCTCCAACTCCGTTGTCAGCCAACTGGAAGACAGAAGTGAGTAGCAGAGATTTGCTTCCAAGGGAATTGGGGCCAAGAAGAACCACAGCCAGCCCAGCTGGGGCCCGGGGCCAATGCCGCGTCAGGGGGCCAGCGGCCCTGCCCACCCCCCCGGGTTCCCTTTCTCCCATGTGGGTCAGGATGAGGCTCTTTTGGTGCTGGGGTGGGGGTGCCGGGGAGCCTCCTGGGCCTGGCTTCTCCTGGCTGCGTCTGCTTCTCCTACCCCTCCCAGGACAAAGCCTGAGGGAGGTGGGGAGGAAGGAAAACCTCCTGCCGGGTATGATTTGGAGGCTTAACCAGAGGCTGCCTCGTGACTGCCCAGCTTTCAATCGGGGCTGGGGTGGGGTCGAAGCTGGGGGCGCTGAGGAGGCTGGGATGAGGTCGTGGGCGTCAGGGGCTGGGATCAGGGGGGTATGAGATGCCCCTAATCTTCTTGCTTCCCCTGCCTGTGCAGAGTGGGCTCTGTTTTCCTTGACTTCAGCCTTCCGTATTTCTCTGATTAGGTGACTTTTCTCCCCCCTCACTTGTTTTCCACCTTCTCTGCTGTCTCTCGAAACAAAATCAAAGCACTGGAGGCAACCTCTCTGCCCCTCCTCTCCCCGCCCCAGCAGCCTGACCGGGTCTGGGGGTCCCGGACACCCCAGCTTGCTGCCGCTGTCGGCTGCTCCTCTGTCCGGCACAGGTCTTCCGGAGCCTCCTCAGGTCGCCCGAGGGGTGGGGGCCTTGGTGGCGGGCACGCTGCCAAGTTGGGAGGTCCTGAAAGCTGTCCAAGGCTCAGCTGGAAAGGGCGGGGGAATTGGCCAGACCGCCGCTGGCTACCTCCAGCAGCCACTGAAACCTTACCTGGCCCCGGGAAGCCGCGCTGATGGATCGCACAAGGCCGCTGGGAAGGGGCTTTCTCCCATCAGATGCGCCGGCGAGCAACAGGCTGGTGGCTGTGCCTGACATTTCCTTCCTTTTCATCACGGTGTTAAGTGACAAATGGGCCTGTTGGCAAGGCCTGGCTCCGGGACAAGAGGGAGGTGGCAGGCAGGGGCTCCTGCTTCTGCCCCAGTCCTGGGGAGGTAACCAGCGCTCCTAGAGAGGTCAGAGGGCTTTCAAGTCAGCCACTCTGGCTCCCTTGTTTTATAGATGAAACTGAGGCCCAGAGAGGGGAAGGGCAGGTCCCGGACCTGAACTCCAGCTTCCTGGCTCTGCAGCTCTGTGCTCTTTCCCTCTGTTGCCTCTCAATGAATCAAATTTGATTTGATCTGAATCTATTTGTAAAATCCAGGCAGCCCCAGTATGGACCTTGCCATCTGTAACTGACCACGGCGACAGCCTCCTAACCCGTCTCCCACCTCCAGCCTCCCCACTTCAGCCCTAAGCAGTTGTGCTCCCAGCTCTCCATTCCTTACCTGAGGAAGCCCAAACTCTTTGTCCTAATGGATATTTCTGGTCTCATCTTTCTCTGCCACCTTACACTTTCTCCAGCTCTTTATGGAAATAGACCACTCACTCTCCTCCAAATGTTCTCCCAGCTTTCTGTCCTCCATGCTTTCTCTGCTGGCATCTGCAACCCTGCCTCATGCTGTCCTCTCCCTCCCTCACTTCTCTAGCCATTCTTTCAGCCCCAGCCGGCTCACTCCCACCCCTGCAGCTGCCAGCCCTCAGCCTCAAACCCCCTCTCATCAAACAAACTCCCCTGCGCCCCCACTTTTTTCCTGGCTGACTCCTGCTACACCTTAAAGCTAAGCTTTGAGTTCTGCTGCCTTAACGCCCTGCCATCCTTTCTTTTCATATCACTTCTCCCTTCACAGAACTTAAAATATTAGAATTGGCAATGATTTCTCCTCCACGTGATGCTGAACTGCTTACAGGCAAGGTCTGTGTCTCATTCACTGTAGGCATCCCTGTGTTTAACATTTAGTAAGCACTTAATAAAACATTGGCTGAGTTAAAGAAAAGCTCTTCCTTACTGGCCGGAGAGCTCCTCAAAGGAAGGACCCACCTCTTCATTGCTAGGACAACCATTGCAGTCAGTACCTGCCTCAGATTGCCTGTAATTGCTTACTAAATTGAATTTCACTGAATCTGCTATTGGGAATAGTAATCAATAGTGTTTTCTATCTTTAAATAACCCCTGCTTGCAAAAAAAAAAACACAAAAAACTAAAGCTAAACTAAAAAGAACCTTGCAGGCATCGTGGTTAGCAAAAATTCTTGGTTTTCAAAGGTGAAAAGCAATTTTACCACAAGCAGAGAATGACAAATACTCAGGATGGCAGAGGAAGAAGGGAGGGAAGCAATTATGGGAGGAGACGGAGAGGAGAGCAGGCTGTCAACCCTATCCCCTCAGCTTTCCTTTGGCAAGGGAGAAGCAAAACAAAGAAGAGTTATTCTCAGAAAAATCCCTCTTTAAGGGGCCAGGAAAATACTTTGTCATCCTTTCTGCGTCAGCTATCAGGATCCATGAGCACGAGGAGGAATCCTGATGACGTTGGAAATGCTGGTCAAGGAACCAGGGACCTTGTGCGTCACCTGAGGGAAACCCCCCACCTAATATTCCATGAAAAGCAGTCTCTGTCAGCTCTGGGCTGTTGGCAATTAAAAAGGAAATTCTCTCTTTTGGTCCTTCAATCATCTTGGCTGAGTAGCCGCCAGCTCCCCACTTTCGTGGTCCCTGAATTGTATTGGGAGGAGACAGGTTCAGCGTACACATGCGTACACACACACAAGGGAATGAACGAGAAAATGTAAGGCAGTGCTCTGCAAAGAAGCACCACGCCACAGTATGCTAGGCGGTGATGCAGATCTGGAAGTCAAGAAAGACCTCCTGGATGAAGCAACTTTTGAGCTGAGGCCAGAATGACTGAAAGGAGCCAGCCACAAGATGACGGGACAAGCGTTTCCACAGAGGACTGGCAGGTGCAGCGAGAGGGGCAAGCCTGCTGGGTCCAAGGTCTGAAAGGAGGCCGTGCAGCCGGAGAAGAGGAGCGGAGGACCACAGCAGATGGACCCCAGGTAGAGGATGCCCACCTCCCTAAACCTGGGGTTCACGTGGACTGGGGCTTGGTGGAAAGAGGTTGTTGACTCAGGAGATGGGGTTCTCGGGACAGGTCTACTCCTGACTTACCATAGGACAGGCCTGGGGGCAACAAGCTTTCCATCTCTGGGACTTTAATTTCTCTTGTGTCCTCTGCTTCACCTCTTCTGGGGGGCATCCGACCATCCTAGCTCTGAAAAGCTATGCCATCCCCATCCACGTCCTCTGAGGTACAGATGAAAACGAGATCAGACATGATCTGGTCCGTCGACATTGATTTGCCTGAAGGAACCCAGCGGCCTTCCCCTAAGAGCTGGGCCCCCTAGTGAGGGGAAGACTGCTCCTCAGCCCCCACTACTCTCCATGGCTGGTTTTCCTCCTACCAATGGCTTGTCAGCAGCTGGCCGGGTTCCGGGCTGGTGGGGGCGGCTGGAGAGACAGGAAGCCCCATGGCAAGCCTGGGGGCGTTGGCCTCAAGAAAGCCCACAGCCTCCTTAGAATTGGCCTGCGCCCGGGACCTTCCTCTCCTCCTGACGCTGGTGACGAGAGTGTGGGTTTTGGCCCTGTGAGTGCGACACGCCAAACTTGTGTGTGGCAACTGCGGGACCACCCAGCCCTGAAAAGTTGGCCTGGCTTCATGGCAGGGTGGGCTATTTTCAGGCACAAACTTGTTTTTCCTGGCACCGGGAAGGCCGCATGTACCAGCGGCTGGAGTGTTTAGCTTCATGGCAATGGGTGTGAGGAGCCTCTGTGGGCTTTATTTGTACTGGGAGGGAGAGGGAGACACTTTGTGTGTGTAAACAGAATGTTATGTGGGAACAGAACCGTTTATGACCCGTTCAGCCGCCTGTCCTGATAGATCCCCAGGCCCCTCACACAGGCTGGAAATATGTCCAGTATGTGCCACGCTTCGAGCAGACCCAGCAGCGCACTCTGGCTGAGCATTTGGGTTCAGAAGAGCCCTTTTAGGTGATGCTTGATAATATAACAACAGGGATAAACCTCGCATTCTGTGGTGAACCCAGAATCCTGGGATCCCCAGGAAGTGGGAAGATCTTCCAGGATCTATCGCTCACAAATCCCCTTTGTGAATCCCGCCCCCACCCTCCCACTTCAGTCCTATGTTGGTCCCATCCAAGCCTGAACAGGTCCAGAGACCGGGAGTTCACGGCCCATTAATTCAGTCTATTTCTTCCTTGGATAGCTCAGGTTTTAGAATGTTCTTTCTTACACAAGTAAAAAATCTGCCCTCTATCAATTTTCACTCTCGGACCCTAGCCATGCCCTTTGGGGCCAGATGACATCCAATCCCCTCTCACATGGCTGCCCCTGGCTGTGGGAAGATAGCTCTCCCCAAATGGGCTGAACTGCCCTTTGTCTATTTCTCCTATGACATGGTTTTGACTCCCTTTGCCATTCTCTGTCCAAGCTCCATTTAGTTGCTTAGAAATGTGTCTCCCAGAAGGAAATCCAACCCTCAGCGGTACAAGGAATAGCCCAGACAGGATAGGGCAGGCAAACCTTTTGCATCCTCTAAGGGGCAGGTGGGGCCTTCCACCAGGTGCAGTTATGGGGCATGAACTCCAAGCCCACCTACAGCATCACCTCCACCTGTCTCATCGTCGGCCACAACGTGCCCCAGAATGGCTTCTTCTTGGGCCACTGGGACGTACCCAAGAGAGCCCAAATCTGCTGGTCAGTGTCCCCTCTCGGCTTGTGGGCATGGCAGGGTTACTGCCCCAAAGTACAGTAAAGGAAACTGAGGCTGAGAGGGGTGAAATGCCGGGACCCACAGGTAGACGCCAACACTGGAATTAGAACCCAGGGTTTTGGGAGGGCTAAATTGAAAGCCTTTCCCATGACTGCAAAAACAGCTCAGCTTGGCAGGGAGACTAGGTATGCACACATTGAAACAACCAAAGACTTGAATTCTGTGTGTTTTGGGGTACAGGCTGGCCCAGGAGTCGTACCCCTCTCTTCAGTGCTGCCAAGGGAGAAGGCTGAGTGTATACCGTGGTGCCTCCTGCTGAAGCTCTCTGGACAAAATCTTCTGGCCCAGAGACCAGAGACTGGGGTCTGCCCAGCCGGCCTGGGTCTGGGTGGGCTGCAGGGAGAGGATGCCTGCTCTGGCACTCTCCCCAGTGCCCGGAAGCCTGAGGGTGCAGGGACTGGCTGCCTTCCCAGAAACTGCAGATCTTGTCTGTCTCTGCCTGTCTTTGAGCTCAGGCTCAGCTCCATCTCAATTACAGGATCCGGTGGTCAGCAGGCGGTTCTCGGCCTCTAGCCCAGGGCAGAGTGCAGGCTCAAAGGCTGGGGAGAGCGTTCCTGTGGGATGAAGGGCCAGGGCCGACCGCTCCGGCCCAGCTCTCTGGGACAGGCGCCAGCATCAGCCGAGTCTCCAAACCAGGCCTCTCTCCCCAGGAACCCGGAATCCCCAAGGGTCCTGTATGGCTGCGTTTCAGGGCAGAGGCCAGCCTCTAGAGAGCCCAAAGGAAGGACTTGGCTTTCTGGGAAGAACACGGAGCAAGGGTCACCGCCCCCTCCTTGATGAGTGAGTGGCTCCAAAACGTCCTCTCCCCAATCGTCTCTGCCAGGACAGGGGTGACAGGGTCTGCTCCCCAGGGGGCGGCCTGAAGGCTTCTGTGGTTTTGTTGACGGCTGGAGTTGCTCTGTGCCTCCACCCCTTTGGAGTGTTTGGATTACCCTGGGCCTCAGCACAGCTTGCAATGGTGGAGGCAGCTCGGGGCTGGGGCGACTTCCTCAACCCTAGATGCGACCATCATGACCAGAAAGCTTTTTCGTACTGGAGGATGGCCGGGTCGGGCCTGCTGTCTGAAGGGAAGGCTGGTCCTGAGCTGTGTGGGGTTTGGAAATGCAGGATAACCTTGCAGGAAAAGGGGTGGTCGGTCAGTCATTTAGAAAACTTTTCACCAGTTCCCCACCGAGCACTCAGGATGTTGTGACCATGTTCTCAAGATGAAGAGGTTTCTAAGGGGTGGAGGTGAAAGGGTGGGGAGTGGCCAGAGAACGTGGCCATTTCCCCCTCTTTGCTGGTTTTAAACACAGCGCACTGAAGAAACCTAAGAGAACTGGAATGAGAAGACCTGGTTCCCAGTCCCAGCTCTGCCCTCGGCTGACTGCCGGAGACTGACTCAGTGTGCTCCTCTGTTGAATGGGGATGTTAAAAACGCGCTCCCCGCCCCCACTGCACCCCACCTCGGCCCGTTGAAATATCAAATTGTTGTGGGTACTGTGGGAAAGGGGGGTTCAACCGGGGTGTGCTGGACCGTGGGGCTAACAGTGGCATCTGACAAACGGGTCTGGTGAAGCTGCCGGGGCTCTCCGGGGCCAGGAGGAAGGCGGCAGGTCAGGGTGTCGCGTCACCCCTCCCCACTAGGGGGCGCGCTCGGCACTTCCAGGGCCCGGAGTCCGCGTGGCGGGCGGCGAGTGCGGTAGAGCGGAGCCGCCCCTCCGCCCCCGCGGCGGCCGCAGGGCAAACATCCGAGCGGGGCCTTCCGTCTCCCCCAGCCCGCTGCCTCCTTCCCCTGCCGCTGGCAGACTTCCAGAGGGCCGGGGACGAGGCCTGGCTGCCAGGAAGGGTGGGGCTGCCCGGCACGGCCGAGCCGCAGCGTGACCCGGCCAGTCCCGGAAACTCTCCAAACCCTGGACGCGGGCCGCGCATCCGGCGGCGGCTGGGTCGGGTGGCGGCGGGGCGGTCTGGGGGCCGAGGGCTCGTGGGATGCCGCTGAGGTCAGGCTGCTGGCCATTTCCAGTACGCGGAAGGAGGAGCCGGGTCTCGGCCCACTCTGAGGTCAGAGCGTTTAGAGATCTATTCGGTGTTAGCAGAGGTAGTGGGGCAGCATTCAGAAGTTGTTTTTCTGCCCTCCCCCCACCCCATGTTATGTACCCTAAGGCCATGCCTGTATCTATTGTTGTTCATTTAAATAATAATAATAGCCGGGGCTTATGTGCTGAGTGCTGTTCACTTTGTGAATTCTTCCACAGCTCCATGATGAGAATATTATTGTGCCCATTTTATAGATGAGGAAACTGAGGCTCCTGGGGCAAGTTGCCCCAGGCCACATAAACGCTAATTGTTGGAATCTGGATTCAAACACAGGCAGGTCTGGCCCATTCCAGACCCTACCTATGTCCTTAACGTTCCTGAAAGGCAGGGACCATATTTTACTCATCTCTGTAGGAGGCAGAGTACCTGTCAGGTATCTAATAAAGATCTGTTGAATGTGGCCTAATGGATTTTTGGGGGGGAGTGGGGTGGGGGTCTGGTCTAGATACAGACTGATGAAATGACCTAAAGTATGTAAAAGTACTTAGCTCAAGGCCAGTCATGTAGTAGGCCCACAGCATACGTAAATTCAGGGCCCAGCTATCTTTCTCTGTACATGATTTATCTGTTTGTGAATGAGGTTTTCAGAGAACACCAGGTTCTTGTCCAGGCAAGGCGGTTAAAAGGCTCATCAGACCCCACAGCCTGAGGGAGGGAGGTGTCTGGAGGATGGAATGCAGGTAGGAGTGAGGGACAGAGGGGGTGTGGGGTGTGGGGTGTGGGAGTGGGGGAGGGGAGGGAAAGTAGGAGTCTGCCCCGGGCCTCTCTCTGTGTCCTGGATGCCCGGGGTTTGGGAGTGGGGGTGGGAATGGCACCTGCTTTCCTGGCCCCGGGAGCTCTCTTCTCCAGCCTTGATGGCTGTTCCGCGGCCATGGGCCTTGAGGCTTGGCCTGCACACAGCTCTGAGCGGCTGAGTCACACTGTCTGGCCCACATGGAGGAGAAGCACCGCTCTGTGTCAGAGCACTGGAGGGTGCCAGGACTGCTCCGCCTGGCCTGAGAGGGGAAGGGGCCTGGGGGGGAACACTGGGGCTGACTGCAGGATCTCTGCTTTCCATGCAGAGCTCTGCATGCGCTTGAGCTGCTTTCTCATTTTGAAGAAACCACGGCCCTGGTCCACTCTCCTGGGGCCTTCTGGCCTGCCCGGCCCCTTTGACTCTTTTTAAGGTGGTCAGGATCGAACTGCCCCATGTTTTCATCAGTTTAACCCTCTCTGGCCTGGGTCTCAACAAACCCAAATTGACGCAGTCTGAGTCAGAGTCCGGGCAGAAAATACAACCCATTCCAGAAGCTTCACCAGAAGGAAACTAGTTACAGAGGTGTTGGGAGAGATGAAAGGGCCGTGCGGTGAGAGGCAGCTGAGACGGTAGCAGCCTCTGGAAGCTGCTGCCACTCCTAAGGCTGGGAGGTCAAAGAGAGGAGGTAGTGTTTCTCAAACCCAGTCCGAGCTGGAACCCTGGCAGGGGAAGGGTACGCCATGGATCTGAGGGCAAACAAGCAAAAACTGGCCTTATTGTTAACTAGCCAGCCTTTTGGAGAAGACCGGTGTCCCTCCAATCGGGTGATCGAGAGCAGTGGTCCCTGAAAAGGGGACTTGCTCTGGGAACAGTCCCAGATCCTTGGTTGGTTGCTACAATTCGTGGTGATGTTCAAGCATGATCCCTGCTGGGCTGAGGCATTGGTTCTTGAGGAAGGTCTGTTTTCCTGGACATTTTTCAAAGGACAGGAGATCCTCTGATGCTTAGGCCCACGCTGTGTTTTATGTTGACCATATATCAGTCTTCAAGGTCATAAAAAATCTACTGCAGCCAATAAGACAGACCGACATGTCTGGGGGCACTGGACCAAACCTGAGTCTCGAGGGTAAGTCTCAGCTGGGGCAAGTCATTTATCATCTTGAGCTTCAGGCTTCGCATCTTTCAAATGAGGGCTATTTGCACTTCTCAGTGTTCTGTAGAAACAAAGGACAAAATGTATGTAAGAAGGGTTTGTGCTCAAGATATAAAGGGTTGCATCTGTAAACGCACACCATCATTGGAGACTTCCTTGGTCTTGTGTTGTAATTATCACATCAGCATGCTCTTGGAATGGGCATTTATAATATTGTCTTATAACCATAGAATCAAAGACAGTTGGATTCAGAATCAGCTTGTCCAAATTTCCCCTCTAAAGCAGCAGCATTCTCCAAAGTACTCAAGGAGAGTATTTCCTCCCTCCCTCCCTCCCTCCTCCCTCCCTCCCTTCCTTCCTCCCTTCCTTCCACAAACATTTTTGAGAACTTACTCTTTGCCAGGTGCAGTGCTAGTTGCTGGGACCATAGCAGGAATGGAGACAGACATGGAGCTCACCTTCCCAGAGCTTACAATCTAGCACCTGAGACTCCTCAAACAATCTCTGTTAAATAGCTGTAGTGACAGGCTGCTCACTACCTCCCAGGACTGCCTATTTTGTGCATTAGTTTTTCCTTATTTAAACTACGTTTCGCTTCTCTATAATGCTCATTCTGACCCTTGGAACTATATAGAATAAGTCTAACCCCATTTCCTATATTGCAGCCTTTGAACTGTGGGAAAATAAACATGTTATACCAAGCAAATATTCTCACTCTCCAGTTTCCACTTGTGAAAGGGAATCTGATTCTCCATGAAGTTAAAATCTTCAAGGTCACGAGGTCAGAGCCGGGGTGGGCTATAATCCGGGTGCTTGGGCTGTGTTCCCAGTCTGCTTGGGGCCAAGGGAGGATGTGGCAGAGGCTGAGGAAAGGGCGCAGGGTGAAGGCTTACAGGTGGTGGGGGAGGTGAGCCTCCGCGGTGCGAGGGGCTCTGTCCGCCTGGGGTGTGGGGTGTATGTGAGGTATGCTCTGGCCGTCTGCCCAGGACAAGCCTGTGCGCCAGGGTTTCTGGTCTGATTCACAGCTTCCTCTCTCCCCAAAGGAATCCCCTTTATGGCTCTCCACGGCCTGACCCCAGCGTCCCTGAGAATGTCGACTGACAGCTGCACAGAGTGCAGCCGCGGCTCCCCCGCCGGGTGCCAGCTGGACGTGCTTGGCGGCCGGGGCCTGGGAGCCACCGCTCCGGGATGTCAGGGGAGAGCTGCAGCCGCCCTTCCGTCAGCAGGAAGCCAGCCACAAACACTGGGACAGGAAGCCTGCGCGCTGGCCAGCTGAGAGAGCTCTGGTTTCTCTTGCGTCTGGAGGGTTTGGCCCAGTGTGGAGGAAGGCGAGCCAGGTGCTGCGGGTTGGACGGACAGGGCCAGGCGTGCTCCCCCTTGGGCTGGGGATGTGGGTTCAAGGCCATGAGCGGAAAAGCATCATCGAGGCTGGGGCAGAAGGAGGTGCTTCCTGGAGGAAGGGCGAGGAGCAGGGAACACAGCGTTTACCAAAGCCGGGCCAGCTGGCTGAGGCTATGCAAAAGACCCTTTTGTGATGGTTCCAGACAAAATGCATTCCCTTGGGTCACGTCTTGCAGCACAACCCAGGCCGGCTCCAACCTCCAATCTGCCTCCATCTCCAGGCAAACATACAACCGGCTTGAGGGATGGGATGGCCACACTTTCCCAGTTTGAAGAATGTCTTCTCCCTGGGTAAGACTCTTTCATAACTAGCAAGCTATATCGTGGGTGAATTAATCAAAAACAAAGTGTACTCAGGCAAGGATAAAAGTGATTTTGCATCCGGGGCTGATGTTTTTGCTTTTAAATTCTAGGCATGAGTATCTTCCAAGCACTCAAACGCTGTGAATGTCCCTGCTGTGGATTTATAAGTCATTTGGTTATTCCGCCTCCCCCTGCATTTGCTTTTCATGATCTGCCAGGGCAGTAGGAGATGGCTGATATCTGGGGGCCAGTGGGTATGTGGATTGCTCAAGGCCAGGCAGCTCTTCAGAGGCAGACCCGGGGCCACTTCAGTCACTTCTGCTGCCCTCGAGAAGGCACTCAGGGGCTTTACTGCCCGAGCATCTGAGGGTGATGACCTCCCTCATCCTGGCTGTCACCCAAGCACCAGCCCACCAGGTATTCTGGACTGCAGTCTGCTGCTAAGATCCCATTTATTTATCAAAGCCCATTTTGGAAATCTCCTCCTGGGTTGTTCTTTTTTTTTATTTTTTTAAATTTGCATATGGGCAGGAGGCACCAGGGATCGAACTCCAGACCTCCAGCACGGCAGGTCGGAGCTCTGCCTGCTGAGCCACGGCAGCCGCCCACCTGGGTTGTTCTTGCCCATGGCTCTAGTCACGCTCTTCTACATCCCCACGGCTCTTTAATTGTGCCTTTTAAATAATGTAGATTTTTTTTGTAGTCTCTGTCGTTCTGAGTCTAGACAAGGGATCAACAACTTTTCTGTAAAGCGCTAGTTAGTAAATATTTCAGGCTTCCTGGGTCTTTTTTTGCAATGAACCAACTTCAACATTGTAGCTCAAAAGCAACCATAGGTGACATATAAGCAAATGGGCGTGGCCACGTGCCAGTAGAATTTGAAAAAAAGCAGGCAGTGGGTGGGACTTGGTCAGCAGGCGATAGTGTCCTGGGCCCTTCTTTTTTGGGAGGTGCACGGTCCAGGAATCAAAGCCGGGTCTCCCTCATGGAAAGTGGGCACTCTACCACTGAACCACCTGTGCACCCTGGTTGTTATTTATTTTTATACAACCACAGACTCTCCCTACCCCTGGCACCCATGTTGGTTGACCATGTTTATGTTATGTGCTTAACAGGAGTTCAGTGTTAGTCTAATGAATGAATGAATACATGGTTTTGCAGTGAGGCTACTATAGAACTCTTTGAGCTTCAATCCTGATTCTCATTTGGAGGCAGTATAATGTGGTTAAGTATAATCTCATTGAGGGGATGGCATAGGCCCGGTTTGTACATCAAATCTGCTACTTCCCAGCTTTGAAAACTTAGGCAAGTCACTTATTCTCAGTCTTAGTTTGTCCATCTGAGAGATGAGGATGACGGCTACCTCACAGGATTGTTGTGCAATGAAATAACACATGTGGGAGATGTGGGCCCGAGTGTGAGCACGCAGTGAGTGCTCGTGCTAACTGGTCATTGCTCGCTGGAAGTAAGTCATGTCTCTGATGAAAGCCACTTTGTGCTGAGTGTCAAGTTCCAGATTGGGCCTCCGTGTTCTCTTACCATGTGTGCACATGAAAAGGACATTGTGTAAATAAATGGAAAGATATCCTTCAGCCTGGAAAAAGTAGGGTCTTGTAAACCCAGGCGATATTGCACAAGTGTCCCCATGTGGCTTTCCTGTAGACATTCCAAACTCACTGTGTACAAAACAGACCTCATCTCCACCCTTTTCCTCCAAAGCTGCCCTTCCTTCTCTATGCCCCAGATTCCGAAGACAAAAACCCCAAAGCCATTAGACTTGCTCCCTCTACCCCAAGACCAGCAGCCACCAAAGCAGCCCTCCTGCTGTCCTCTCGGTGTCTCTGCCTGGTCAGGTTCTCTCACTAATGCTATTGTAGTAGCTGCTTTCTGTGGCTCCCCTACTCCATCCATTAATCTGACTTGTATTAAATTTATGTTTCAGATTACAAATCTGGTCATGTCCTGCTATGCTTCTGATATCTTCAATGGTAGCCCATTCAAATTGGGCCAATATCCAATTCTTTACCCCAGAACCCTTTCCATTGGTTTCCATTGGTCTTTGCGGCCATGTCCCTTAGCTTTCTTTGCTCTCAATCCTTTCTAGCCTCACAAGCCTACCTCACTATATATGTAAATATAGTGTCTATGCATTTTTTTATGCTGTTATCTGGTCCCTTCACCCAAGATTTCGAACCTTCCCAAGATATCATGTATCAGTCATTAAATAGTATCCTGTGGCTGCAGAGTTTTTAACAGTTTAAAAAGTATGTTATTCAGTTTCAGGCTGGAACAAACTATATCAACGATATACTAAAAACTATTTTTTTTCAACTAAAAGAGAACTTAGGTATAAGATGCTTTGTGACTAAAACTTCCCTGGTATAGCAGAACTAGCCACACTTGGGGTTTATGAATCAACTCTCTGAGCAAACATGAGGCTTCCAGCCCAGGATAATGACGGAGGTGGGTAAGGATGGCATTTGATTAAATTGCTTTTCCAGGATTCCTTTCCTGTCCCAGAGCTGAGAAGGGCTCCTTCCGACAGTAGGAGTCTTGAGTAGAACCTGTCTTCACCTGTGGCTGAGAGTTGCTCTCCTACAACTTCACAGCCCCTTGCCCCTTGAGTGGGAAAGAAGAACAAGGCCTCCAGGCTACAGGATCCAGGAAGTGTGAAAAAATCACATTGGAATTCTCATTGTCCACCTGCTCATGAGTAAGTTACTCATCATTAACCTTGGATAGGTCCCAAATGCAGACGCCCAGGGTTGGTCCATGTAGGTCTTTTCTGCTTGCCTCTCCCCATCCCCACCCCTCCCAGTCCCTAATCTCACCTCCTGCCCACAAGGGCTTTCCTGAAATCTGTGGCTTCTCTCCTTTCCCTGAGAATAGGAAACCTGGGAATGGTGCTCCACTGAGGAGGGATGAGAATGGTTACGGCCACGCCCACCTCATTTACATGCCAGAGTTAATTAGACAAGTGTCCTTTCTTGCCTGCAGGAGCTACAAAGATTTTTTTTTTTTAAGGAACAGCGTATAAAGGCGCTGTTGTCAGCAGGACTGACAATTTAGACACATGGGATTAAATGTTTCTCTTGAAACTAGATGAAAGATATTTGATTTTGCTTAAAATCTGACATTAGTAACTTCTCTGATGTAAAACTTCTGCTCAATTTAGAAGAATTGAAATGTAATGGACAGAATCAGATGAAAAAATTTCCCTTAATACAGGGGGTGGAGGGGGGAGTGTGGAATTAGCTCAGTACTATTTTATAAAATGCTACTTCTTAACGCTCATCAGCTGTGCTCTAGGGCTGTTAGGAAAAACATTGCTGTGTTAAATTCTTATTGTGCTTTGAATTGTTAGTTAAGAAAGTACTATTTGGTGAGTAGAGGTATATCTTGGTTTGAGAAATCCAAAATATTGAAAGCTCACCTGATTAAACCTATAAACAGATGAATTTTGACGTTGTAAAAAATATACATTAAAAATGAATATAATGGGCGGGCCACGGTGGCTCAGCAGGCAGAGATCTCGCCTGCCATGCTTGAGACCCGGGTTCGATTCCTGGTGTCTACCCATGCAAAAAAAAAAAAAAAAGAAGAAGAAGAATATAGCAATGCATTTAAAATGTGATTCAATTTATTAAGGTTTGGATTAACATTTTAAGTGAACCTTCTGAGGCAGGTTAGCTAGGGAAGGAGGGAGCGGGAAGTGACTCTAAAGCCCATAACAAAAAAATTCCTTTTGGTGCTCACTCAGATCAGCACCTGAAAAGAACCAATGAAAAGTGCAGTTTTTCAGTCCCTTATTTGGGTAGGCAGAGGGGGACGGGCCCCTTCAGATCCTTATAATGCAAGGATCCTGGCCTCACATTGCGCGCATTAACGTTTTGAACTGTACACACTGGCTAGACCTTGGATTCTTTGGCTGTACACACTGACTAGTCCTCAACTTCTTTCTTGTGGTGGAGTCAAGAACCTTCTCGGTCTTAGCCCTTGGTCAGGGTCTAAACTTCTCTGAGAATTCTTGGAGCTCATCAAGCTTATTAAACTATTTTTAATAAGGCTGTACACACTGACTAGTCCTTGAATTCTTTCCTATGATTGCATCAAGAACCGTCATAGAGTAAGCCCTTGATTGAGATCTCAATTTCTCTGAGAACTTCTGGGGCTGTCCAGCTTCACTTCTATTGCATAAAGCTGATATAGGACTTTTAAATATTGTACCAATTGGGATTAGGTTTGGCTGCAAGTAGTGAAACCAAAACAGAGAACTAAACATGGTAGAAGTTTGCATTCCTCTCCTGTAAATGTCCAGGTGGGTAGTCTGGAATTGACATTGGCAATCCTACTATTAGAGACCCAGGCTTGTTCATTCACTTATTCATTTAATCAGTCAGTCATTCAGCAGGAATTTATTCAGCACCAATAAGGCACTGGAGTTATAGCAGTGAAAAAAAAACACAACAACAACAAAACAGACAAAAATCCCTGCCATCGTGGAGTTTATATCTTGTTGATCCACTGTGTGTGGCCTTTATCTTGGGGTCCAAGATGGCGGCACCTCTGCATTGGGGTCCAAGATGGTGGCAGCTCTGCATTGGGGTCCAAGATGGCCACACCTCTACATTGGAAGCAGTAGGATGAAGGAAGGAATGAACAAAAAGAGGGCAAAGAGTGCACCTACGTACTAACCTGTTAAGGAAGCTGTGTGATTCTTTCCTCTTCATTCCATGCAAGAATTTGTCTCATGGTCCCATGTAGCTGCAAGGGGACATGGGGGAAGTAGTCTTTATTCCAAGTGACCATAAGTCCAGCTGAAAGTCTATTTGTATAGAAGAAGCAAGGATGAACAGAGGGGGACAACTACCCGTCTCTGCCACAAATCAAGCTTGTGAAGTTTTAAAAAATATTTTGTTTAACCCAACATATCTAAAATATTATCCTGTTAGCATGCAACCAATATGAAAAGTTATTTCACATTCTTTTAAAAATACAAAATCTTTGAAATCCAGGGTATATATTATGCCTATCACACATTTGTTCAGACAAGCCACACTGCAAGTGCTCAACAGACACTTTAGGGCCTGGCAACTCCAGCTGTGTCTGTGCACCGGCAACATCCATAACACTGGGGAGCTTGTTAGAAATGCAGAGTCTCAGGCCCTACCCCAGAATCAGAGTGTGCATTTTAACAAGATCACCAGGTGATTTGTGTGCACAGTAAAATTTGAGATGCATATTCTATAATTCTTCTTCAAACGAGAATTTCTATTAGAAACTCATAAAATTATACAAGAAAAAGAAGCCAACCCCAGAGAACTTTCTGGAATCAAGCCTAGAAACGTGCCAGATCCCATCCTTTCTTGTTCTGATTCCATTAGACTACTAATTATTCCTTCTGAGAAGGGGCAATTTTAAAGAAATTAAATTCAAGCAAAATAATTAATTTTTGGTTACTTGGGGAGAAGTTTAAGATACCAAATAACAAAGAATTATTGGATTATGAGTGAATTTAATTTTCAAGGCTAGCCTTCAATGCTATGAGCACAGCCTTAAAATGTATTTGATTTTTTTTAAGCTTGTTGCCTGATTTTTTAAAACATCTTTATTGATGTAAAATTCACATACCTTAGAATTCACCACTTTAAATTACAATTCAGCGGTTATTCACAGAGTTGCACAACCATCACCCCAAAAAGAAATGCCAATACCTATTAGCAGCCACTCTCAATTCCTCCCAGCCCTACGTAGCCACTAACCTATTTTCTCTCACTGTAGATTTCCCTACCTTGAATGTTTCATATAAATGAAATCATACCTTATGTGGTCTTTTGTGTCTGGCTTCTTTCACACTGCGTAATGTTTTCAAGATTCATCCAAGTTGTAGCATATCTCAGTACTTCATTCCTTTTTATGGTCAAATACTATTCCATTGTATGGCTATATCACTCTATTCATAAACTTGTTAAGTTTTTATATAGAAGCCAGAGAAAAAGGGAAAGAAGCTATAAGGAGGAGCCCAGGAAATAACAGCCGCTGTAGGATTCAGTCACAGAGAATCAGAACCAAAAAGAACCTCAATCACCATGTACTTGGTTTTCCATGTGGAAAAGCTGAGTCCCAGCAGAGGAAAGCCATTGCCCAGCAGGACTCAAGTCCAGGGGGTTGAGCTGGCACCAGGATCCAGGCTGTTGTCCTAAGTCCAAGCCCTGTACTCTTTCCTGCCCTCTGGGGCCTCGGGGCTATCTCTCAATGTAGCCAGGTGATGTCGGGGAGGGGGGCATGTCTTCTGATCTCAGTCTTGGTCTCAATTCTAGACGCCATTCAGATTTCAGAACCGCAGGATGGGGGGAGAACTGCTTAGAGTAACCACTGCAGTGAAATGTTTGTTTGACAAACATTCTGGACCTCTCTCCACTTCATTTTCAGTTGCATCTATTAATTATCTGAAAGAGTGTATTAAAAACCCTTAGATAATTTTGGAGGACATGACTATAACACTTGTTTCTGTAAATATGAATCAAGATCAAATTTCTTCACAAAGATTTAGAGTAATGCAATCACCCCACCCCAACTATAATTATAGGAAAGGTCTGATAGGGCGCAGTTTGGGTCATTGTAAGAGCTTCCAATGTACAGTTGTCCAGTACTTACAAGTAAAAGTATTTGGATTAAGTTTGTGTGCCAAAATACAAAAGGGAATTTTCATTTTTACCTTTACCATTTTTGATGAACATTAAAAGCCTGTTTTACTTTAATTGTTTATCACCATTCTGGATAATCGGTAAACACGTATAGGGAAATATTGTTTTGGACCAATAATATAATTTATATTCCTCCCACATTATTATGCTTTTATATATGTAGTTTTATAAATCACATATTCCTTTTTTGCAAAAAAAAAAAAAAAAACTATAGAAATCTAGCACATCAAGCTGGAATGGACTTCACACTATCTATTCAAATAGAGGCCCAGGGAGGGTGGGTGACTTGCCCAAGGAGCCTTGTCCAGCACATGGCAGCCAGTGTTCCCAGGGACCCATCTGTCAGTGGGTGCTTTTGGCTGCAAACAGTAGAAGCTGGCTCCTGCTCATGGTGCTGCCACCCCAGGATGCTCGCTGCTCCTCCCTTGAACTATTGCCTCTGCTGCCACCGTCATAGATAAGCTGTGACAATCCTTGGGTATTTGTGCTTTCCCGTCGGGTTTTAAATCTCAGGTGTGAGCATGCGATCGGCTGAACACCTTGAGGTGTGAAGGGGGGAATGTCTGCTCCCCTTTGGCCTCTGTGATGAAATGCAGGGCTCCAGCTCTCACCTATTTTGGGATTCTCCTAAATTAGGAACACTGTTTGGACACTGGATAGTCAAAAAACAACAGGTGTCCGTGACTGTTATAAATATAGTGTGTCAAGAGAGAAAAAACTGAAGCTCAGTCTTACCAAACAATCCCAGCGTTGGGCAGTGATTTAGGGAGGCAGCAGCCAGGAGAGACAGAGGAAGAGAGATATTTAAAAAAAAAAAAAAAAAAAAGAAAAAGATTGAGGTCCAATCAGGGGTAATATGTTCCATCTGACTGGCATTCTCTTGGAGAGACAGAAGCAAGTTGGGTGAAGAACTGGGGTCTGATGGAGGATGACTTATGAGTATAGAACACATAAGGAACAGCTAAAGTAGCAGGGGACATTTAATCCTAAGGAGACTCAGGCACTGGGGAATAAGGAGAACGGGCTGTTTTGTCCTCAAATATTAGAAGAGCTTTCATGGAGGAGAGGAAATCCACAGGGCCTGTCTAGTAACCAGGAAGTGGGAAATTATAAGGAGGCTGATTTCTACTTGATATGAAGATGTTTCTAGCAAGTACAGATGCCTGCCACGTAAATAGAGGGTCTGGAAGGTGGTGATCTCCAACCCCTGGGGAGTTGGGATGATTACAAGGCAGGTAGATCCCGATGGCATGGGAGGTCAGATGGAGAACCCGAGCCTGTCAACATGTGGATTTGAGCACATTTTGAAATGAGAATATTTTTTATGTATTGGACTAAGTAAAATATGTCCTCAAAGTGAATTTTACTTGTTTCTTTTTACTTCTTCCTCCGGCTAGTGGAGAATTTGCATCACATATGTGGCTTGTCACATAGTTCTGTCAGTCTGCGCTGAGGTCTCTTCTGGCTCTGAGAGGCTTCCCTCCAACACCGTTGTCTCCAGTTCCAATTTCTCTGACATCCCTCCCTTCAGGGCTGAAGCAGGTATCTGTAGTGGTGGGATTCTAAGGGACCTGATAAATAACACCCCTTCTTCTTCCCGGGTCCAGAACCGACTAAGAGTAAGTATCACCTCTCTTGCTGAACAGGAGAAACAAGTGGCACAGGGATGTGTGGCCGATTGCACTCGCTGACACCTCACCCTTCGCGTGGATGGTTTTCCTTACTCACAGTTCCTGGCACAGATGGACAAGAGCGGCCAGTCCCTGTAGCAGCAGGGCCCTGTGCAATGGGGAAGCCTGCCTCTGGCTCTGAGAGGTGGAACAGCCAAGCCCACAAGCTGATTCTTCTCCCAACTGCACCAATTGGACAAGTCATTCTCCTGGGGAGAAAAGGGGATGGGGGTAAGGGCTATCCACAAGGCCACCAGTTTACAGAGATGTGCAGCAGAAGGATAAAGAGTTAGGTTTGCCTCAGCCTCAAACCTTAAGAAACAACTCAGTGTCCAAAGTAGTGAGATGAAGAGGCTGGGGTTAGGGGCTGGACAGCTAGCTCTGCAGCTTGGGTAAGTTACTCAACCTGTCTAAGGTCGGTTTCCCCACATGGGCATGAAATGTGGCTATGCATAGAAAGGCGACTCAGCTTGCTGAGCACAATACAGGCTAGCTATTGTTCCAGGTCTCTATCACCAGGGCTTGTGCTATAATTTATCACATTGAGCAAACTGGGAGTCAAGGCTGGGTGTTCTCCTATCTTTTACCTCGTGGGTGTACTAACTGGTCTTGGATCTGCATTAGAGAATTGTGGGATTTCAGAGCCGTTAGAGAGCCCGGATATCATCTCGTCATTTTGCAGATTAGGTAACTGGTCTGTGGAAGGGGAAGTGAGGAGGCAGCTAGAAAGAAGGCTGTGTGGGGGTTGTATGTGACACGTGTAATTTCTCCCCCGCCTCTGTCACCAGCACTTTCTAGGCCTCGTAATTCAGGAAGGCAGTCTGTCTGACCAAAAGGCAGGAAGCCCTCCAGGCCCACTCCCATCCCGGTGGCGCCCAGCCTCTATTCTCAGACCATCAGGGACCACGCTCGCTTTGGGCACGTAACACAAGCCCTGGCTGCTCACTTTCATTCTAGAAACAGTCACGTTCAGAGCCTGCTCCTTAGTCGTTTCTGATTTCCTCATATTTTATGTCACTGTTACATGGAGTCATCTCAAGTTCCAATGGGAATATCTCTGATCCAATATCTGGGAAAGGATAGGGGGTGCTTTGGTTTGTGATTTGCTTATTCATATATATTTTTTTCTATTTACTATTTTTTAATGGAAAAATACTGTTATTTTGATCCACATCTATTTCATATGCCAAGTATCTGGTAATAAAAGGTGAATTTTTCTTTTTCTAAAAAATACTTTTAAAAGACCAATAAATGAGCCATGATGCAGTCAACATAGTATCCATTGCAAAATCAATTTTAATTTTAGAAATAAATTTAATTGGGCCCAAGTGTCAGTAGCCATTAACCAGATGCATGACATACTCATTCAATTGAGTCCATGCCTCTGTAATACTGGCATTTCCCTAATATCTTTTTCGTTTATGCAAAATGCATTGTAATCATTTGCTTTAGATAAATCTACTCCTTGGAGAGTGATAAAGACTGATGACAAGATACAAGATGTTTTTTTATTTGAAGAGAAATACAAACTGAAGAGGGTGAGTTTGCTTGCAGTTCATGCTCACAGAACAGATGGGGAATAGCATTAGAGCCAGAGTCAGAAGTTTGGGCTCTTGTCTCAGCTTTACCAGCTTTCAGTTGGAGATCTTGGGCAAGTCACTTCCTTCTCTGCAACCTCTTCCCCAACCTTAGGGTACTGGCTGCGCTGAGCCATGTCACGTAATGATGGCCCCGGGGTTTGAAGGGAGGCCCCTGGCCCTTGCGCGCCATACCCTGGCAAAGTGCAGGAGTGACTCAGCCAGATGGGCTTTGGTGCAGCTTTCTCTGCAGCGGGGAGAAGAGAATGTGCTTTTGAACAGGACATTCCTATAGCTGACCATGTTTAACTCCTCTGTCCCAGAGTTAGTTGGGGGAAATCTTTCTCATTATGAGCTTCCAGCTGCTTTTAGGCAGGAAAAAAAAAATCAGATCCCATCATTCTAGGTTTGCCTTCCAATTTGTCCTATGGGTTTTCTGAACTGGATCTTAGGCCACCCTCTCAACATTGCTCTCTGTGCTCTCACCTGGGGCTCTGCTCCAGTCTGGAATGGCCACCTGCTCCTGCCCCACCCATTCTGCAGTCCCACTTGGATGAGACTGAGGATTATTACTGTCCCATCAGTCCCACAAACAAGCAAGACCGATGGAGACTCATCCTTTCCCCAGTCCCCTCGACTCGCTCCCCTTTCTGCTTTCCCCACCTTCTCTACACAGGGACCTAGCTGGAAACCTGAGAATCATCCTAGATCATTTCCTCTCTCACCACCAATATCCAGTGCAAGTTGATTATAAATCTCTGAAATCGATTTTCCTTGGTTCCCACTATCACCACCTTAGTTCCACCCACGTCTGTCTGTTTTGCACACCAGTGTGTTCTCAATACCTCACATAGGACCTATCAAATGTTTGCTCATAATATTTATGGAATCAATGAATGTGAGATTAGAGTGAGAGAATGACTGTAGACCTTCCGTGGTGATCTGACACTTACTTACCTCTCTAGTTTCACCTCTCTTTCTAACTCCAACTGATTCTACCTGGCAGCCCATCTTGAACTACTTGCAGCTGGGTGCCCAAGATACTTGCCCACCTGTTCCTGAAGGCGTCTCTTCTCCTCATGCCGGGCTGAGGTGGCTCCTCCACAGCCCAGAGCAGTGCCATACCCTGGCAAAGTGCAGGAGTGACTCAGCCAGATGGGCTTTGGTGCAGCTTTCTCTGCAGCGGGGAGAAGAGAATGTGCTTTTGAACAGGACATTCCTATAGCTGACCACGTTTAACTCCTCTGTCCCAGAGTTAGTTGGGGGAAAGCTCTCTCATTATGAGAGAATGGCCACCTGCTCCCGCCCCACCCATTGTGCAGTCCCACTTGGATGAGACTGAGGATTATTACTGTCCCATCAGTTCTCAGGGACTGATCTATCTCCTCTAGAGCTCATATCCCACCATGTTGGCAATGCCTGTGTGTATGCAATTTACTCTCAGGTACATTGAGACAATCAGGGGTGGCATCTTATTAAATGTTTCATTTCCAGAACTTGGCCCATAGTAGGTGCTCTTTAAATGTTTGTAGAATAAATGAAGGTCTAGGAACTCCTGTTCTGTGCCTAATTTCTTCTTGCCCTCTAGTCCCAGTGCCCCCTGCCCCACCCCATCCACCCGGACTTTGGCTCCGGTCTCTCTAATGTGTGCTGCTGTCCATATGCTCAGGACCAGCCCCACACGGCGATTTGTTTCCAGGCGCTGTCATCTCCCCCAAGTTCTGGCCCCATGCTGGGTCACATGGTGCAGTGCCTTATCCACAGAGTAGGATGGGGATTGACCCCCAGATTGACCCTTGACCTCCCAGAGTTTCTTCAACAACCGTGTCCTCGTTGGGCATTTTTTGACTAGGTCTCCCATGGTGCTTTCTGTGCTTGGCTGATCCCCTTACTGGACCATAAACTTCTTGGGTTAGGGGCTAAATTTAATCAATCTCTGACAGCCTTTCCAACCCCCGCCCTCGGCACCCAGAACAAGGGTGTGTTTGCACATAGCCGGTTCCCAGGAAGGGGCAGCTGGGTTCTGGAGGGACTCAGGAGGTGGTGGGCTCTGGGAGTTAGGATGGCTGAATTCCTCAGCGTAGGTGAAGGAGGAGATGATGTGAAGCATCGGGGCAGAGCCTGGGCTGCAGCGAGGGAAGGATCTGCTTCTCAGGCAGCAGCGAAGAGCCGCAGAGCACTGCAGGCTGGAAGCTGGACCCTGGGGAAAGGTCCTTTGCTCCTTCTCTGCCCTGCACTCCCCATGTGAGGGAAAGGACCTCTCACTCATTTTAGAGAGCTAAGAATCAAGTCAATGAAGCGCTTTATTAATTAATTAAGTGCTCTCCAGATGCATCTAGAAACGACGTGAACCAGAAGTCTATCTTCATCATTATCACCACCATCCTCATCGCCATGTCTCACATCTAAATGAAAGCTTCATAGTTTACCTACCAGGAGTTCACCTTTGTTATTTTCTTTTTTTTAAAAAAAGCTTTATTCCAGTTACACATTGTGCTGGTTTGAAAGGAAGTATGCCCCCTAAGAAAAGTCATGTTTTAATATAAATTCCATTTCATAAAGGTAGAATAATCCCTATTCAATACTGTATATTTGAAACTGTAATGAGATCATCTCCCTGGTTGATGTGATTTAGAGTGGTTGTTAAACTGGATTAAGGGATGGCATGTCTCCACCCATTTGTGTGGGTCTTGATTGGTTTATTGGAGTCCTATAAAAGACGAAATAGTTTGGAGAATGAGAGATTCAGAGAGAGCAGAATGACATACCTTTGGAGATGAAGAAGGAAAATGCCTCCCTGGGAGCTTCCTGAAACAGGAAGCCAGGAGAAGCTAGCAGATGACGCTGTGTTCACCATGTGTCCTTCCAGATGAGAGAGGAACCCTGACTGTGTTCACCATGTGCCTTTCCAGATGAGAGAGAAACTCTGAACTTCATTGGCCATCTTAAACCAAGGTATCTTTCCCTGGATGCCTTAAATTGGACATTTCTATAGACTTGTTGTAATTGGGACATTTTCTCGGCCTTAGAACTGTAAACTTGCAACTCATTAAATTCTCCTTTTTAAAAGCCATTCTGTTTCTGGTATATTGCATTCCAGCAGCTAGCAAACTAGAACACACATATACAGCCTGAAATATTATCTCTGGTCCTCACAGCTCCCATTATTTACACTTTATAGGTGAAGACACTGAGGTTCAGAGAGGTTGAAGGGCTCACCCGAGGCCGCACAGCCAGCCTGGGGAGGGTAGGGGTTGAGAACTCACACTGGGATTCCTCTTACCAAGCTTTGTCGTGGGTACAGCCCGTGTCTGAGTGTGCACGTGTGTAAGTGTGTCCGCCCCATGACTCTGCGAGATGGGGAGCGGGGTTAGACCCTTCAGGGTGTGCTTTTATGGGTGTATATGTGTGGAAATGTGCCCTGAGCGTCCCTGGGGCTGAACGTGTGTGCGAATGTGCACACACGCGTGCACGCAGGCACTCCACCCCTTCTCAGATGTCTTGGCTGCGGGCTTGACAACTGAAACCCAGCTGCACTCTGGCCGGGAAACATCCGCTGTGGAAATCTAGGAGGAGCTGACAGTCCCTAAAGAGGGGCTGCGCATGCTGCCAGCAAGCACTCCTGGCCTGTTGCCTAATTCCCTGCAAATGCTCTTTAAATCTGTTTCTAATTTGGATTCTGCCTTCCCCTGCCTCCATCCATCCCCTCCCGCTCTCCCAACTTGCCTCAACCCAGTCAAATTATGCTGAATAATGGCTGTGGAGGGGGGGAGCGTGCTAAAGGTCGCCAGTGGGCTGTTGGAGGGTATAATAATGTCACATTTTAATTTACGCAGGGAACGGTGGAATCAAAACCAATAAATTGGGGCTGTGCTCACAGCTGCAGCCAACGGCAACTCTTGCAAGTCATGCCACTTGCAGGGAAGAAATCGCTGTCACACCCCGTAGTCCGCTGTGTTTGAGAGAATCCATGTGTGTAGATACAGATGCAAAATACAGCGTTTTCTTTCTGCCATGGGATTTTTATTTGGAGACTTGCCCCATCAGCAAGAATCTTCCCAGTTGTCTGAGTATTACGCAGATGTTCTGGGTATTAAGATCCTAAGGCAAAAAAATGTCCTCCATATATTTTGCAGTCCTGTGAAATACTCAACACCAAGACGGCCCAGATCCATGGGAAAGTGTATACAAAGCAAAGCTAGGAGCCTGGAAAGCGCCATTGTGTGTACACATCAGCGGCAGCTCTGACCAGCTTATTTAAAATACATTCCGAGATCAGTTGGAACTGTGCTTATGCTGAAGGGTTGAGGGGGTGATTTGAAGGTACAGTTGTTTTAATAATTAATGTGAATGTAAAAGAAAACATGCATTTTTTTTTTGTTGTTCCCATGGACCCTTCTTGCAGACCCATGAGTCTGGGTGAGGGAGTTCAGAGGTCTGGTGGGTCTTGAAATGCTTCTCACCTAAGTTTTGTGAGTGGGCTCCCCGGGGAAGCCAGGAGCAGCGCAGAAAGCTGTAGTTTTTCACTGTGTCTGGAGGTTTTTGGAGGGAGGCCCCAGTCACAGCCATCTGTGAGAAAGCACCACCCCTGGCCCGGCATCCTGAGAGCCTGCAAAGTGGTGTGTGCTCCAGGGGCTGTGGAGGGGTCCTGGCGTGCTGCCCACCCCTCAGCTGGCTCTGCAACTGCAGGAAAGTGGAGTTTGCAGTCCCGGGGGCCACCGCCTGGGAAACCGTGAAGCTGTCAGGGCTCTGGTGCTGCACACTTATCCATCTGGCTGGAAAGGTGCTGGAATCAAAACCAATAAATTTGATTTTTGGAAGGAAGCAGGGGGAAGAAGCTGCTGTGGGTTGAATGACACCCTGCGGACTTTTCTCCCTCTTCCTTACCACACAGCCCACGGGCCACCAGGAGGCCTTGGGAAGCAAGGGGAGGAGGGGGCTCTGCACTTCTGCTGAGTCCCAGGAGTCTGCCTTCTATTTCGTTTCTCAAGACACTGCCCATTCATATCATTTGTTTTCTAACTGTTGACATTTATTTCGTTGTATGTAATTCTAGTGAGTTTGCATATGTCAAAAGCCTCATTTAATACTCAGAACACACTTGCAAGGTGTGTGCGGCAGAGATGGCTCACTATCCACCAGAAGTGCGTGCTTCCTTTCCTTTAGGATTGGGTTCCTGCTGGGAAGTAGCTACTCATCCAGCGACCACATTTTCCAGCCCCCTTCAACTCCTTCTAGCCCTGTACTGAGTTCTCACTAGCAGAGTGTGAGCCAAAGTGAGTTGACCCACTTCTAGCCTAGCCAGTAAACACCTCCCAGGAAGCACTCTTCAAGCTCTTTCCCACTTCTGCCCAGACGGAATAAGGACAATCCCCCTTGACCTTGGTATCCACAGATTTAAGATGGCCTG
Organism: Myrmecophaga tridactyla; assembly: GCA_004026745.1. NCBI lineage: Eukaryota > Metazoa > Chordata > Mammalia > Pilosa > Myrmecophagidae > Myrmecophaga > Myrmecophaga tridactyla. The sequence continues at coordinate 8,270 of PVIY010013940.1, read as the reverse complement.
AGTTCCTGAATGCCTGTTTGGAGAAAGGCTGCCTAGCCAACACGGCGCCCCACCCAATCTTGTGCAAGAAAAAAATGTATCCTGTTGTTTTGGAGTCATTATACATTTGGAAGCCTGATTGTTATAACAGTGAACCCACTTTAAGCAATTCATTCGGAATCATCACTCCCATTTTACAGATGAGGAAACTGAGACACAGAACAGGAAAGTAAATTGCCCAGGGTCCCATATTCAGTAAATAGCAAGGTCGCAATGCAAGTCTAGGCCTTCCTGGTTTCAAGGTTTCAGTCTGTTCATGAGAATTTCCCCAGGTGTGTTCCACAGAGCATGATTAAAACAACAACACCCAACAAAACTTCTATGCTCAAAAGAGTTTGGGAAATGCCAACTTAAGCACAGTAAACAGGTTTTTTTTGCTGTTGTTCCTTTCAGGGTCTTAGCACACTATTGACCACTGCGAACCAGCATGGGAGCATCTAGCATGTGGGGATCTGCAGATTTGTGACACGCAGGACCTTTTACCAACAGAGCTTCTTGTAAGGATAACAAACTTGGCGCGCATTTTGTAAGGGACTGGACTCCAGCGTGTTGTCTCCAGCTCCTTATTTTTCTCCAGCTCCTTTTAAGACTGAAGATGTTTAGCAATGTTATCTGGCTGACATCCATCCAAAGAACAAACTGAAGTGGCTTCAGTTTACCAAGAAAACAGAGCCCTGAGGACGAGTAGTGGCACCAGGTGGCTAAGAGCTGCAGCTTTGGAGCTGGGCTGCTGGGCCTGAGTCCCACTTCTGTGCATTCCCAAAACGTGGGCCTGTGAGTATACACAGCTTTCTTTTTGTAAGGTGGGGATGAAAAGGCCAGTGCTCTCTTCATGGGTGGATGGGAGGATTAAATGAATTAACTTATCTAAAATGCCTAGACTAGTACCTGACAGATAACTAGTACCTGCTCCTTTAAAATTATACACGTGAGATTGCATGTAGCTTTAGGGGCGAACTGACCTGTGTTTGAATTAAAACGTTGCTACTTACTGACACAGTGTCACCTTGTACAATCTGCTTAATCTAAGTCTCAATTTTCCCTTCTATACAAAAGGAGAAAGTAATGCCTCTTCCAGTAACAGGTCATTTTCCAAAAAAAAGATAAAGTCATGACTCTCAAACAGATAAAAAAAAATTAATGCATGTTAAAGATCTTATTGAGCTCATTACTAATGAGTGAACTTCACACAGAGATGTTACAACTGGCTCAAAGGAGAATCAGAAGTACTGAAAGAACTTGCAAATGGATCTGAAACTGGCTTTTCCACACTGGCGGGAGGTTGACAGAATTCCTGTCAGAACCAATGACTGCCTGTCCAGAATCAAAAACTCTCATGTGTCCTCCGGTCCCTACAACTTACAGAAATGTAAAAGTAGCTCAAAGTCTAGAATTCACTAGCCTGGAAGGGCATGCTCTAATGACACAGTTTTCCCTTGGAGACATCTGGTAATCTTTTTTGCTTATTTCAAGTTTCCTTACGGTGTCTCACATATTTATACGTATGCAATGAGAAAAAGATAGATGAATAAGTGAAAAAAAAAGTTGCTAAATAATACATAAGGCATGATTCTATTTTCATGAAAGCAAACAAGCTATGTATATATATATAACATATATGTGTATATGCACACACACAAGCAAGTGTGCTTATATAATGTTGATGAAATGTAGACACATGTCGGGGGAAAGCAGCAAGGACTATAAACAGCAGCTACCTCGGAGGGCAGGGATGGTGGTGGTGGAGGGAGGCTTTCATGGCTTACTTTATAAACTTCTATATCGTTTGGATAAAAACAAGTACCTACTTCACAGTATATTTGTGAATGACAAACGACTGAATAAGAAAAATATCCATGAGTTCAGCACTATGCCTAGTGTTCAAGAAATGGTAGGATCTATTCTAAATATTAATTTACAAACAAAGGATCCAGAGTCCCCAGGTATGTTCTGGAAAAGGACATGCTGTCACCCAAGGACAGCTCCCTCGAGAGAAGCTGCCTTAGAAATCGCAGGGTGGTGTTTGAGCGCACACTCGCATGCCCCTCCCACCTCCTCAAGATGCAAGGGGGAGGGCGGCTGCTGTGGCTCAGCAGGCAGAGCTCCGACCTGCCGTGATGGAGGTCTGGAGTTCGATCCCTGGTGCCTCCTGCCCATATGCAAATTAAAAAAAAAAAAAAAAAGATGCAAGGGGGAGCTCCTTCCTGAGAGACTGCTTTGGGAGGGCTCCTGTATTATCTCCTCAAACCCACTGGGCATTCTAAGGACCACCCAGGACTGAGCTGTGATAAACCCCTTGACCGCAGGAGGGAGGCTTGACTGGGCCAAACTCTAGAGCGAGGATCTGTCCTCACCCAGCCTGGGACTATGAGGCACCCATTCACTGCTCATGAGTCTGGGTAGCACGCCCACCTGTGCTGGGGGCACTACCCACAAAGAGCAAAAACTTGAAATAAGCAAAAAAGATTACCAGATGTCTCCAAGAGAAAACTGTGTCATTAGAGCATGCCCTTCCAGGCTAGTGAATTCTAGACTTTGAGCTACTTTTACATTTCTGTAAGTTGTAGGGACCGGAGGACACATGAGAGTTTTTGATTATGGACATGCAGTCATTGATTCTGGCACGAATTCTGTCAACCTCCCACCAGTATGGAAAAGCCAGTTTTTTTTTTTAATTTCAGTAATTTATCTAATATCACTGTAGCTGCCTATAGTTTTTGTTGTTGTTGTAAAATATAACATATATATCAAAGAAAAGAAAAAAAAAGCAGTAATTTTCAACAAGCAGCTACAGGACAGATCCCAGAGTTTGTCAGGGCTACCATTCCCTCAACTCAAATTTTTCCTTCCAGCTGCTCCAAAACACTGGGGGCTTTACCAGAATCATACAGTACCTGTCCTTTTGTGCCTGACTTATTTCACTTAGCATTAGGTCCTCAAGGTTATTCCATGCTGACATGTGTTTCAGGGCATCATTTTGTCTAAATACTGCATAATAATACTGTCTAAAATATTCCGTTGTATCATATACCACATTTTGATTATCCGTTTGTCTGAATTGACCAGTGGGATAGATTCAAGAGTGCAGACACTGACCACCAAATTTACGGACATTTGATTTTCAACAAGGCCCCCAAATCCACTAAACTGGACAGAATAGTCTTTTCAATAAATGGACATAAGAGAACTGGATTTCAATAACCAAAAGAATGAAAGAGGACCCCCTACCTTACACCCTATACAAAAATTAATTCCAAATGGATTAAAGACCTATATGTAAGAGCCAGTACCATAAAAATTCTAGAAGAAAATGTAGGGAAACATCTTCAAGATCTAGTAATAGGAGGTAGCTTCTTAAACCTTTACACCTAAAGCAGAAGCTGCTAAAGAAAAAATAGACAAATGGGGACTTCTTAAGCACAAGAGCTTCTGTGCCTCAAGGGACTTTGCTAAAAAGGTGAAGAGGCAGCCAACTCAATGGGAGAAAATATTTGGAAACCACATATTGGATAAAGGCTTGATATCCTGTGTACTAAAGAAATTATACAGCTCAACAACAGAAGAACAAACAACCCAACTATAAAATGGGCAGAGCAAATGAATAGGCATTTTTCTGAAGAACAAATACTGAAGGCTAAAAAGCATACGAAGAGCTACTCATCTTCATAAGCTATAAAGGAAATGCAAATTCAGACTACAATGAGATACCACCTCACATCTATAGGAATGGCTGCTATTAAACAAGCAGGAAACTATAAATGTTGGAGAGGATATGGAGAAATTGGGACAAAAGCTTTTGACCATGCACAGATTACATGAGAATGTAAGTTTAACCTCCTTCCCCAAAGAACAGTCTTGGTGCAGTGGAGAGGACATGAGATGGGATGAGGTCAGAAGACCTAACCCTGGTGCAGGTTTGGTTACTAACAGGTTATGTGCCCATGGACTGAGTATCAGTTTCTTCATCTGCTCAGTGGGAATAGGAAAAGTGTTTCTCTCCAAAGTCTGTTGTGAACCTCAAATGAAGTGATAAATGTGAGCTGTAAGGCTCCCTAGAGATTTGCTTTCAGTTAATGCAATGAGGAACTTCAAGATGCTTACTATGCTACAATGATAGCAGACATTGTATGGCACCTCTCCCATGCCTGTACCTGGTGTATGTGCTTTAGTTATTCAATCTTCCCAACAGCCCAATGAGGATGTGCAGTTACCCAGTCCTCAATTTACAGATGACAAAATAAGCAAAGAGAGGAACTTTTCCGAAGCCTTTACATGGGACGACAACAACGACAAACTTAGCTATAAAAAGTTATAAAATAACTTTAAGTGTTTTAATAGTAATCCAGTAATCCCCTTATATCATTAGCTATTCAGTCACTGTTCATATTTCCCTAATTATGTCATATATTAAAAAATAATAGTTTATTTGAATTGAGATCCAAATAAGGTTTCCAATACTGCAGTTGCTTGATATGTGTTTTAGTATGCAATTGCTTTAAGGTGTTTCTAATCTACAGGTTTCCCTCTCCATTCCTTTCTGTTTTTCCTTGCAATTTGTTGCTATTACTGTTGTTTTGAAGAAATTGGGTTGTTTGCCCTAAAGAGTTAACTGCGGTGTGAATTTTGCTGAAGGCACCTCTATGGTTTGTTTAGCCTGTTCCTCTGTCCCTTGGATTCCTGTAAGTTGGTAGTTATATCTGAAGGGCTACCCAGAGTCAACTCATGTTTAATTTTTTTTTTTTTTTTACGAATACTTCGTAGGTGATGTCCTTTTCCTTCTTCCAGTCCACCAATCATTAGACTCTTTTCTTCCCAGCAGCTTGGATGTTATCTTACAAGAATGTAGGCTGGAAAAAAAAAAAAAAGAGAAAGAAACAAAACCAAAAAGAATGTGGGTTGGGAGTAGCATCACCGGCTGTTCAATGAGGCAAGGCTGGAAAGGAACTGGCTCAAGACAACATCTAGAAGACCTGAGTTTTCTACCTGTACCCACTACTTAGTTAGGAATGCTTCCAAAAATAATAGCAGCTAAATAACAATAACAACGACCTCTTCTTGAATGCTTACAGTATGCCATCCACTATTTTAATTGCTTTTAATGCAAAAATTAATTTATTCTCCTCCACAACCCCAGGAAGTTGGTGCTAATCATTTGTCCCAAATCTTACCACTTTATGTTTGCCAGAAAGAACAGCCCTGTCTCAGGGAGTCCTGACGTTAGGGACTCTCCCAGCTTATTTCTCCAACACACTTTGAAATGATACATCCTCACTCCAATTGGCCATTCATAATCTCAAAATAGTGCATGCGCTGGTCTGAATCTGTGGTGGACCCCAGAAAAGCCATGCCCTTTGATTCTCATTCAGTATCACTGGATGGGAGCATTTTGATTGTTTCCATGAAGATGTGACCCACCCAATTGTGGGTGGTAACTTTTGATTAGATGATTTCCATGGAGGTGTGTCTCCACCCACTGAAGGTGGAGTTGCTTGCTGGAATCCTTTAAAAGGGGAAACATTTTGGAGAGAGTCCCTTTTTGGTAGAGCCATGAGAAAGCCAGCAGACAGACACTGCCATGTTCGCCATGTGCCTTTCCAGCTGAGAGAGAAACATTAAACGTCGTCGGCCTTCTTAAACCAAGGTATCTTTCCCTAGATGCCTTTGATTGGACATTTCTATAGACTTGTTTTAACTGGGACATTTTCTCAGCCTTAGAACTGTAAACTAGCAACTCATTAAATTCCCCCTTTTAAAAGCCATTCCATTTCTGGTATATTGCATTCTGGAAGCTGGGAAACTAGAACAGTGCATTAACTACAAATTTCTCTTTTATCTTTTAGGGGGTTTGCCTGCTGGGACAGCCACTCGCATCCAGAATCCTCATTCAAGGCCCCTTTGTGTACATAAGAATTATGATTTCTCCTTTGGCAGTATTTTCTGAGCTAGATTCAGGGGAAATGGTTCATCTGCCTGGAGGAGTTTGACCTTCTGGAAAATAACTATTGCTCATCTATAAATGCAACCGGTTCTAGTCTGCTAGCAGCCAGAATGCAATATACTAGAAACAGAACAGCTTTTAAAAAGGGGAATTTAATAAGTTGCAAGTTTATAATTTTTAGGCTGTGGGAATGTCCAAATTAAATCAAGTCTATAGAAATGTCTGATCTAAGGCATCCAGGGAAAGATACCTTGGTTCAAGAAGGCCGATGAGGTTCAGGGTTTCTCTCTCAGCTGGAAAGGCACATGGAGAACATGGCAAGGTCTACCAGCTTTCTCTCCAGGCTTCTTGTTTCACGAAGCTCCCTGGGAGATGTTTTCCTTCTTCACCTCCAAAGGTCTCTTGCAGCGTGGGCTCTCTGCTTCGTTATGACTCTGCAATCAGACAGACCCACCTTTCGAATGTCACCACACAGGGTCTAAGGCTCTGCTGCTACCATCTTGAAATTCTTGATAATTTCTGAATTAGGACCCCACACTTTCACTTTACGTTATGCCCCTCAAACAAAGCAGCCAGTCCTGCTCACTGCCGTCTACAGCCACTTTCCACTCCTTCACGCACTCCTGAAGTCAGGCCCTGGCAGCGGTAGTGGTGGAGGGGCCTTCACTGGCCTCAAAATACCTTTATAAATACGTGATGCTTGCAAAATGAGAGCCCTATACAGCGAGGCTGGCTTTATATGCTGCTACTTTTAACTGTGTCTCAACTAACTCAAAACTGTGTGTTCAAGTTTGCTAGCTGCTGGAATGCAATATACCAGAAACAGAATGGCTTCTAACAAGGGGAATTTAATGAGTTTCTAGTTTACAGTTCTAAGGCTGAGAAAATGTCCCGATTAAAACAAGTCTATAGAAATTGTCCAATTTAAGGCATCTGGGGAAAGATACCTTGGTTCAAGAAGGCCCACGACGTTCAATGTTTCTCTCTCAGCTGGAAGGGCACATGGCAAACATGGCGGCATCTGCTGGCTTTCATGTGGCTCTACCAAAAAGGGACTCGCTCCAAAATGTTTCCCCTTTTAAAGGATTCCAGCAAGCAACTCCACCTTCAGTGGGTGGAGACACACCTCCATGGAAATCATCTAATCAAAAGTTACCACCCACAATTGGGTGGGTCACATCTTCATGGAAACAATCAAAATGCTCCCGCCCAGCAATATTGAATGAGGATCAAAGGGCATGGCTTTTCTGGGGTCCACCACAGATTCAGCCCAGCACACTGTGTGTGCCAGTTTGAAAGGATTTATGAACCCTAGGAAAGCCATGTTTTAATCCTAATTAATCTTGTGAGAGCAACTGTTTCTTCTAATTCCTATTCAGTATTATAGGTTGGAAACCTGGTTAGGTTTATCTCCATGGAGATGTGACTCAACCAGGTGTGGCTATTAAAGTTGATTAGATAGAGACATGTCCTCCCATTCTACGTGAGTCTTCATTAGTTTACTGGAATCCTATAAAAGAGGAGACATTTTGGAGAGTTCCATTTTGAGAATGAGGAGAGAGCCACAGAACCACAACAGAATGATAAGAGAACCTCAGAGTCAACCAACCTTTGGAGATGAAGAAGGAGAAGGTTGCCTGGAAGCTTCATGAAGCAAGAGGCCTGGAGAGGAAGCTAGTAGCCATACCTTGTTTGCCATGTGCCTTTCCAATGGAGAGAGAAACCCTGAACTTCATCAGCCTTCAAGAAGGCTGATCAAGGTATCTTTTCCTGGATGCCTTAGACTGGACATTTCTATAGACTTGTTTTAATTAGGACATTTTCTTGGCCTTAGAACTGTAAACTAGCAACTTATTAAATTCCCCTTTTTAAAAGCCATTCGATAAACCAAAAAACAAACAAAACACAACAAAGTAAAAGCCATTCCAGTTCCGGTACGTCGCATTCCAGCAGCTAGCAAACTAGAACACTATGGAATGCCAGAGACAAAGGTATAGTAAGAAAATATAGCCAGCATCCCAGGGGAGAGTCAGAGGGTATCTGGACACCATACCATGGTCACAACGACTCAACACAGTGGCTTTTATCTCAGGCTGAGGGGTGGGGAGAGAAGATATCGGTCCGTTTAGTCATACAGCTTTACAAAGCAAAACCCCACAAAATCCTCTTGGCCCACAAAGATGCAGAGAAGATGGGGTGAGAAAATATCACACAGGGTTAGGTTAGAAAATGTTGAGAAACAGTGCCTTCGATTCTTTTTTGAAAAACACAGCAAAACTAGGAGAGACTTTTT